>JANEYF010000207.1:165000-222063 GCA_029963845.1 Rhamnusium bicolor | reverse complement strand
GTTATGTTACCTTGGTCTACCGTAGCCGCGTGTGGCGTGATATCAACTGCAGGACTTGCCATTGTTGTAGAACCCGTCTACGGGCACTTTTCTTCAAAATTAATTCTTTTTTAAATTTTTCGAAAAAAATTCGATTTTACGATTTTTTAACATATTAAAAAAATTTTGTACCACCAGAAGCATAAGGAACACTGTGACAAAATACAAAACCACAAAATATATTCCCTATGAATGAATTTTCTTACAGGAAAACCACCCAGCAGCCAACCCACTTTACACACGAAATTTTCAATCTCACTATAACATTAACTTTCAGAGCCGAGCAGACGTACCAAGTCTTTACTTCTATATTTAAATATTTTCTTAATGCCCTTGCAGCAACCAGACACATAGAAGGATTTTTTATAATAATTTTTAACAGAATCTTTTAATACACTAAAATTTTTACAAATACAAATAATTCCTTGCCAGATAATTAGTAATTAGACTTTTAGACAAAATCACTAACCAATAAAAATCATCTTAAAATTTTTTTCAAAATTTTTTTCCAATAAATAAAATTTTTTAATTAATAAAATTTTATCCAAAATTGTTTAAACCCAAATTAAAGTTAGAAATTTTACGTATTTTTCAACAGCTCGTTTAAATTTTTTAAAAAAGTTTTTCAATAAATAAATTTTCACAAAAAATTAATTAGCTAAATTCAAATCGACAGAATTTTATTCCAGTTCAATCTTTAAAAACCAATAAATTAATCCTAAAATTAAATTAATAATTTTTGATTAATAAGAAAAATCCAATCACGCAAAAATAATATCCATAGAAAAAATTTCACCAAAAGTCTATCTCTAATTTCATGGTACTTTTAAAATTTTCCACGAAAAAAATTTCTAAGTTTTAAAATTTGGTACTTTCCAATTTTTAATTAAAAAACTTTTTAATTAATTACTCAGACCGCCATTACTTTATAAAAATCTGACTATGTAGGGTTGTTTGTCTAATTGCCCTTGATCAATTCCACCCACAGAGGACGCCGTGAAGGTCAATTCCCACGACACGTGTCGCGCCTTCATCACACACGGCACATGTATGCTCCTGCTGCCGCCTCACCTCACCTCTGGAGATTAAGTAGAATTTTCAGGCTTAATAAATTAATAAAACTATAATATCACTAATTGCTAATTAACCCACATTGAGATAAACAGATTAAGCCAAAAACCAATTTTTATATTTAATATTAATCGAGATATTTCATTTTTTGGCTCTCCCGACGTAAATTTCATATAAATTCTGCTTTAACAATTAATAACTTCATTAATATTCAACCAAATTAGTTCAATCAAAACGAGACGAAAGCTTGAAAAATCTACTCTCCACCACCCCAAATACATCAAGATAAACCCTTAGAAACAGTTCTGAAAAAAGCGCGGGAAACGAACACTAGTAACAGTCTAGCTAAGCCATACTGGGCCCGGCCGCTTGCTGCTGCAGTCGCGAAATCGGCGTTGCGACTTCCGCCAGACCTGATTAACTTAGACAATTCAATTGTCTCCAGACTATATGAAACCGGCTTGTTTCTGATTGGCCAGAGCGCCGGAAAGAGGCGTAGCCGCCCTTCGATTTAGTATAAATATGAATCGTAACCCAACAAACGCTTCTTGCCAATCTGGCACTCAAACCGCGAGTACCACGTTTGCATTTTTTTTTAGCTTCTTGGCGGTTTTAATTTCATAACGAGAGGGTCACGTTTGACTTTTTCGTGGTTTTGCCTATTTTTGCCATTCCTGCTGATGTCTCAAGTCTCAGGCGTATGTAAACGTCTTAGACTGATTACTATCAAGAAAGTCTATTTACTCTCAAGCTTTTTTATACATTTCCTCCACGAATCTTTAATAATTACTCCAATTACTGCAAGCACGCTGGACACCGGCTTCAGCTGTCTCTGTACCTACTTTGTGTATCAAGTTTTACTGTGTGTGCAATATACTGTTCAAAGTGAACGTTGTGTTTCCTTCAGCTTCTGTGCCGCTCGCTTCCCAGTGCAGCCGCTCCCAACGACTCGAGGCCGACGCCGGACGCGGGACAACCAGGTGAGCGCACGTTTACAGTGTGTATTGCTTTGTAACAGTCAGACTTTGCCAAAGACATTCAGCTCCGCCGCATCACGACGGACGCTGGGCGCTTTTAGTGGACTTTCTAAAACATAAGACAAGTCGGGTCGCTGCGCGACTTGCTTGCTCTCCATCAACCTAACTTAAATTCTAGCATACTTTATAACTTCTATAGCTATATTAAAGACATTAAGCTCCGCCGCAACGCGACGGCTGCTGCTCACCATTTTTAGTGTACTTTCCAAGACTCAAACCAAGTCGGGTCGCCGTGCGACCTGCTTGCTCTGCCACAGCCTAACTCGATTTTCAGTGCTCTTAGAACTTTTACAGCTCGAGCCAAAGACATTAAGCTCCGCCGCTCCGCGACGGAAGCTGAGACTTTTTTAGTGTACTTTCTAATTTTCACACCAAGTCGGGTCGCTGCGCGACTTGCTTGGATCTAGCCAGTATAATTTAAATATAGTGTAAAGACATTCCACGCCACACAGGCTCGACGCTTTTAAGCGACTTAGTAAAATTTTGATAAATTTTAATATTTTGTGTAAGCATAGCCAGAGACTTTTACTTATAAAAAAAATCAGTGAATCAAATCAGACTATAGTGAATAGCTTTACTCGAGTCTACAAACATCAGGGTACCATATTCTACCCCATTTTACCCAGTGCACTCATAGACACTCTACTAATATTAGGTTTAATATTAAGTTTATGCCAGGAACGAATCCTCACATAAGTCTCCAGGGTATTAGCGCCCTGTATAGGACATATCTCCGATCTCTTACTTACAGCCAAGGTATTAGCGCCTTGGCACCGATTTTTACTAACCTTCCTCTCACCTCGGGGAGTATTAGCGCTCTCCCGAGTTTCTCCAAATCTTGCCACTCAGACATTTATAAGAAGGAAGAGAAGAAAGAAGTAATGGAGCACCCGAGGCCTGTCTCAGCTTCTGAAGCTGGTAGCCTCACAACCACGATCACTGCTCCTCCCACCACTAGCACAGTACTCGTCCACGACGTACAGTACAGCCACCAAGGCTCATATGATGAATTCCCACCACTGTATGGCTTCACCATCAGTGGAACTCCAGAAAACGCCATCTCGGGCCCAAGGCACTGCGCTCCGCGAGCGCCCCGATCACAACCTGCCTGAGGTGGTCGATGTGCATCATAGGCTGCAAAGTCAACGAAACTACGGTCCAGAACAACTGCTCCCTGGAGGAATCCACACTTAGGAGTTCCCCAGAGCACCACCGACACCGTAGTCACAATTGTCTTCGGCCTTGCGACGGTGATGTCACATGCTGAAGAGTTTCTTCCATATTGGGAGTAAAATTAATTAATTGTTGCCCCTCGTTCCAAGGGGATGACGTGCGTGGATGCGGTGCCGCGGTGGCAGGGGTGCCCACCAGAGGGCTGGCTGGCGACGACGTCGAGCCGAGGGAGGACAGGGATGTCCGTAGCCGGCTCGCCGCCGTGCGTGCGCCAGGTCCCACTGGGGACAGCGCTCTGCTGCGGAGTTCCATATTCTTCTTGACAAGCGTAATACGAATTCTTTTCAAAAGGGTGGCTTGGATACAAGCCGGTTAGCGTAATGAATTCTTTTCAGAAAAGGGTGGCTTTGATACAAGCCGGTGAACACTCTGCCTTTAAGTTAAATTTATAAAATGAATTTTTATTTTATTTATTTTCTTTCGAAATCTAACTTGAGATTTGCTATTTATTTAGATGATTTTTAAATCAAGTTTATTTATTTGAATGCTTTTTATAACAAATTTTATAAGTTAAGTCTTTTTTTGATTTATTATTAAATTTGAAATAATGAAATTCAATTGATTTTAACACTGGTTAAATAGTTAATCACTTCCCTGAAATTGGAAGGTTGTAAAATAAAAGAATGATATAAGTTTTGTTGAAAAACTTCTGAGAGAGCGAAGTGTGAGTTTTTGAGTAGCAGCGGCAGAGTGATATCGAGTGTAGAAATGCAGTCATATTTATATTAGTGAAAGTAGGCGGAGCCTAGTCGAACAGCGCTCGGCGTGCTCTGATTGGCCGCGCGCTGAGAACGACTACACAATTTATTTCACTCGCAAGTCTTAGTCCAACGCAGCCTCACCAATCACACATTGCAAAAATACATCCAGCTTATATATCAGCATATTTTCAACCAATAGGAATTTTTCAATTCCAAATCAATCTAAACCCAGCCTCTCCAGAGGAACACCTGGGAATTCAGAGAAGAACCTCATTTCGATCAACGAAACTCAACTGGCTGTCCAAAATCTGCGTTAATCTACGAAGTACTGTCACAGTGAATCCGACTGCCGAAAGTAGTAAAAATTCTACCGCGTCGCGATCTAAAAATCAACCCTTTTCCCTATCCTTACTTATTCTGCACAAAAGAAAGCAGATAAGGTCAGTGTTTATAAAAACAAAGTACCCCAAAGACGTAGAACTTCCGACGGAGGGATCGGTAAGAACATTTCTATGAACATTTGAACTGTGGAAAATTGATAAAAAGACATTTTTTGCTTTCTATAGACATTAATCTCATTAATCAGGACATTTTAAATAAGTAGAGACATTGCTGTTAACTTTTGTTTCAGTGCTCAAAAGACTTTTGTAAAAATTCATTAAATAAATAAGACTCTAAGTTAGGGAATTCCAAGTATTTAGCCTAGGTCAGTAACTGGGTCAAGTTCAATCACCTACATTGGACTTGTAAATATATGTTATCAGTGTAAAAACTTTATTTCTGAACTTTTGGTGATGAAATTGACTTTTCAGGTGGAAAAACATTTATACCAAGTGTCTTAGAAAAGTAAAATTCTTGAAAAATTAAAATTCCAATTAAAATTAAAATTTTCAGATAAAATTCAGAAAATTTACTATTTGATTGAGTATAAACATTAAAAGTAAAATCTTAATTTTTAAGACTCAGTAAAAAATTCTAAGTTTTACAAACAAATTAATTAAGTGAAAAAGAACTCATAATATTTTACAGACATTCATTAAAGTAAAATTTTGGTAAAGTGATAAAATTAACTTTTAAATTAAAGTGTATTTGAAAGACCTGGGTAAAAAGACACTAAAACTAAAGTACTATTTTTAATAATACTGTGCATAAACATTGAAACTTTTTTAAACTGTTATTGTGAACATATTAATTATTGTGCTATTGATTCACCTCTGTGTACTAATCCCGAGTGGCCTCCCCATTGTTTTCTTACAGACTTTATAAACCAAAATAGAAAGAAAACGCATAATCCCTCCAACTTGGGAGGAAATAAATAATTGGTGTGTTTTAATACCTTTCCATTCCTTTGCCACTCGGTACACAGCGACTTCAAGAAATAACATTAACATATTTCCTCCGAGGGACAGTTAATCTTCCGCCGAGGGAGATCACCAGGGGCACGGCTATAAGTGGCCGTTGTCAAACTACAGGTAAAAAATCCTACAAGGGCTCAAAGCTCAGAAGCTAGCCGAAAATCATCCACACAGAAATCGACCCTGGGAATACCTACCCTGCCCACATTAGAGCTACGCTGCTTTTCCACATAATTTCCAGAAATTCCGAACGCCAAAGTCTCTGGCGCCCAAAACCGGAATTTTAGAACAACTTGGGACTTTGAAATTTTGGAAAAGTACAAATTTGGAAATAAAAAAAGTCAGCATCCAACCCCAGCGGCGTGGACACCATCAGGCGCCGGAATTGCTCATGCACTTACTTTCTGCATGCCCCATATATGCGACTTCGGCCTACATCCACCGACATAACGCGGCTTTACGAGTGTTATACTACCATCTAAGGCACTCGTACGGGGTAGACCAGACACCAGTGCTGCCTTACGTCCCCGGAGATATTGAGTCCGTTGTCGAGAACGAGAAATGCCGGATTTACTGGAACTACTCGTTCCCGACTGTCAGGCTAATCCAAGTCAACAAGCCTGACATAGTCCTCGTCGACCATTAACTCAAGGTGATGTAAGTCATCGAGTTCTCAGCACCTGCTGAGAAAAACATCACCATGAATGAGGAGGCGAAACGGACCATATATCGCGATCTCCGGTACGAGCTCCAAGTGCTGTACCCAGGCTACTCTGTAAAAATGATCGTCCTTATAATCGGTGTATTCGGAGGGATAAAGCCTATGCTGCTCTCGGAACTGAGGATCATACCGACCTGCCAAAAATCAGCCGAGTGGCTGGCAGGCCAAATGCAGAAGGCGGTCATTCTGAGTTTACTCTGTCTGCTTAGGGCACACGGTATCTACAGTCACTAACCCTGCGGGATGTGGCGAGTGGCTGTAGTTGATGCGCCGGTGCGACTCCCGTGAGGTGTCGGAGACCACGGGAGGATTGACCGGCATCGGATGTTCCAAAAATAATAATAATAATAATAAAGGTTGCAATAACCTGCAACCTCAGTGCGATGCACCCTAGACAGACAGAGGTAATTCTGCCTGACTAATGTCGGCTAGGGGTACCAAGGCTAACCGCCTGGTATCACTTCTACTTCTGGTTCCTTACAACTTAAGAAGAAGGGCCCCAAGCGGATGGGGGTCAGAAACAGGCGGGAGGGGCCTCACCGGATGGTCTCAACAACGATGACAATGGCAATGTACACGGATGCTTTAAGTAGACGAGGGAACTTCGGGATGACTTGCTGACCTGCCACAATAGTAGCGAACCCGAACGAAGGGGATACATGGCGCGGATGCATGAACTTTAGTGTGAAATGCATCCAGAGCATCGCGCCTTCTCTTAACAACACCTGAGAAATCAAGTATCCTTTTTGCGCAGGACAGGTTATGTAAGGGCACCCCGTCAGCTGGAAGAACTGCCAACCGCAGTCCCACCGCGGCATTTACCAGCTGATGGGGAACATCCTTTAGAGTTCACCGATGTAGACTTAAGGACGAGGGTTAGCCTTAACACCAGGGCTAACTTAAAGCCACAATACCTGGCTAGAATGGACGCGGTCATCGATGAGGAACTTCCAGAAGTTGCAGACATCTGAAAAATCAACTGTGTCGTGTACAACGCCGCGAAGCAACTCGTCCTCCGTGAGATGTCAACCAATCACGGGGTCGAGGAAGCCAAACGACGACGTGTACAATAAATCGAAGGCAAGATACAGTCGGCCAGACTACACGCTTGTTGGATCCAAAGTGTGGTGGAATACAAGACGAGTGGTAGAGTTTTATTCCCAGAATCTAGCGCATAGCAGCCAGAATAAGACGTCAACACCATACTCTAAATTTGACAGTGATGCTTACCATAAAGCAGCACCATTTAGATAGGATCCGAGTGCTCATGGCAATAAAGAAAACATTGAAGAGGCGGGTGAAGAGTATGGAACGAAACAATTTATTCAGTACGAATCCTTCCCGCCTCTTTGAAGAGTCACAGCGTGTTGTAGATAATCCGCCGACTGTAGAAGATGTCGAAACCTTCTGGAAAGGAATCTACGAAAGCACGCGTCTATTCAATAACGATACTCCATCAATTGCACACTTCGAGGCTCTGTGCGACAGACAACTTGAAGAGCCAGAAGAAGTGTGCCCGGCAATCAGTACGGAGGAAGTCCAACAAGCACTTGTTGGTACCAAGAACTTCGCTGCCCTGGGCCCAGACGGCATTAACAATTAGTGGTGGAAGAAATTTCCTTCCACTCACCGCCGTTTGGCGCGAGTTTTCAACTAATGGTTGAACGAGGGGCAGCAGATTCCAAACTGGTTCATTCGAGGGACGTACTGTGCGTATCCCCAAAAAGGGGGATCTTTTCGACCCGAAAAATTATAGGCAGATCACTGGCTTCAACTGCCTCCTCTTCTGCATCTCACTTCTACCATTGTCTATTAGACTCCGCCAAACCCGCGGATATCAATGTGGGCTACCCAGCGACCGGAGCTTAAGTCGGAGACCGAGGGATTCATTATGGCCTGCCAAGATGGTGTTATCAACACCTTGGTCTACCGTAGCCGCGTGTGGCGTGTGGAAGTCCCTAACATCAACTGCAGGACCTGCCGTCAGGCGCCGGAATCGCTTATGCACATACTATCTGCATGCCCCGTATACGCGATTTCGGCCTATATCCACCTACATAACGCGGCGTTACGAGTGCTATACTACCATCTAAAGCACGCGTACGGGCTAGACCAGACACCAGTGCTGCCTTACGCCCCGGAGATATTGAGTCCGTTGTCGAGAACGAGAAATGCTGGGTTTACTGGAACTATTCGTTCCCGATGGTGTGACGTACTTCCGGTGCTATACTCAAGAGCAGAAGTGTCACTTTGACGCCCAACACTACGGCGGTGTTCACGGTACGGAGATCTCGGGCGCCAGTTTCTGTTTAGAGTGCAGAAACACCACTTTACTCTATCGGCGGGACGATAGAGGCCGGGCAACTGCAGTGAAGATACGGCTAAGCCAGGTGTCGGGAAAAAGGGAACTTACATACTACAGTTAAGGAACAGACTCTCATTCAATATATGTACATTTATTCTACACACTAATTATTATTTACACTTTATACACTTTAGTATCTACAACTTAAACTACAACGGTCTTACCTACAAACGGTCTTATTCTACAAGCGGTCTTATACTACTACGGTCTTATACTACTACGGTCTTATACTACTACGGTCTTAACTACGGACAAGCGTGGCAGTAAGCGGGCGGTCAAGCGGTGCGATACGGTACGCCGGTGGCTGAAGCGGTGAAACGGTAAGCAGCGATAACTTAATCGGTCATATGCAGACGGCGGACGGATACCAGGAGGGGAAGCAAGCGCCAATACAAGCAAACTATGCCTATCTAACGCGGTTACTTATTATCGCTTGGCTGATGGATGGTTCCGGTCTTATCCTATGCCAACGAGTATCTCCAAAGCGCCCTGCCAAAGAAAACGGACTCAGGCGCCCTGGAGGGCACGCGGTTGAATGCGGTTACGGTAAGGGGAGGGGGGAAGGAGTAACAAGCCTCACAGCGGCAAATTGATGATGACGACGGGATGGTCAAACTCCAAGACTACCCTGCAGAATTTTTACGTGCTCAGGTAGCCCGGCGGACCCGCGATTACGGACGATACCTCCAAGTCACCCTGCAGAATTTTTACGTGCTCAGGTGGCCTGGCAGGCACGCGGTTACGGAAGTACCTCTAAGTCACCCTGCAGAATTTTTACGTGCTCAGGTGGCCTAGAGAACACGCGATGGCAACTGACAATACCTCCAAGTCACCCTGCAGAATTTTTACGTGCTCAGGTGGCCTGGAGGGCACGCGGTATAACGCGGTTCAAGTTGGAGGGGGGGAAGGAGTGGCAAGCCGAGCGGTTGCAAATCTAAGACGACGACGGTATGGTCAAAGCTACCAAGCTACCCTGCAGAATTTTTACGTGCTCAGGTAGCCCGGCGGACCCGCGATTACGGACGATACCTCCAAGTCACCCTGCAGAATTTTTACGTGCTCAGGTGGCCTGGCAGGCACGCGGTTACGGAAATCCCTCTAAATCACCCTGCCAAAAAAAACGGACGCAGGTGGCCTAGAGGACACGCGGTATCAAATGCTAGTATCTCCAAGTCACCCTGCAGAATTTTTACGTGCTCAGGTGGCCTGGAGAACACGCGGTGTAACGCGGTGGAACGCGGTTCTAATTCCAACCTTCGGCCGCTCTCCCTTTTCTAAGGAAGGATATGAGGCGGATACGTTTAGCGCTCGCGGTTCACTAACTCTAAAAAATAAAGCCCGGAAAGTACTCACCAGCCAAGTAATACCGATTATTTACCAAACCTTTATCAAACCTTGCTACCTACTTCCGGATCCTGGGCTGGCTTCCTCTCTGGAGCGGTCGGGGTCGGCACGTCTGGACGGTACGGGCGGCAGCAACGGACTGTTCTCGGATACTCTGCAAAATCCTCAAGCTACTAAACTCTGCCAAAAAGCAGAAGTAGGAGGAGCGCGGTAGTCATGCGCGAAATATTGCAACTACGTCACCGTTTATCGACTTAGAAAAATTCGCAATTACCTTTGGATACCTATGTACCTCTATACTCACAAGTTTACTTACTATCCAAGTCGGCGTGGTGCTTCGGTTGGAGCTCAGACGGGAACTAATTTAATGATAAAATCCTCATGCTACTAAACACTGCTAAAACGCAGAAGTAGGATGAGATACGGTAGTCATCCGCGGGTTATTACAACTACGTCACCCGTTCATCGACGTAGAATAATTCCGCATGAAATTTAAATACCAATATATCCTTATACTCACGAGTTTACTTACTGTGCTGGCCGGCGTGGTGCCTCGTTGAGTAGCTGGACGGAAACTAATTTAATTATTTTCAGTCTCGGCCTCCCTCATGTTAGCGCGGGCATAAGGGTGCCGGGGACACAATGCGTGCGTCGCGTTTCGCTTACTGCCGGCCACTTGGCCTACGTGGAATGTTCATAAAAACATATCGATACTACCTATCTATAACTAACAATTTAACTGTTATTAATTAAAAGCGTAGCACCATAATGGGTAAAATATTTTTCAAAACCTAGCCACCTAACTTAACTTAATAAAATAAAATCACTTCGTTACAATGGTCAGGCTAATCTAAGCAAACAAGCCTGACATAGTCCTCCTCGACCATCAACTCAAGGTGATGTATGTCATCGAGTTCCTGGCACCTGCAGAGAAAAACATCATCTTCAAGGAGGAGAAGAAACGGACCAAATACCTCGATCTCCGGTACGAGCTCCAAGTGCTGTACCCAGGCTACTCAGGCAAAATGGTCGTTTTAATAATCGGTGTACTCGGAGGGATAAAGCCTACGCTGCTTTTCGAACTGAAAACCATACCAGCCTGCCAAAAATCTGTCGAGTGGCAGGCAAGCCAAATGCAGAAGGCGGTCATTCTGGGCTCTCTCCCAATGCTTCGGGTACATGATTCTGATATTTGCAGTCACTAACCCTGCGGGATGTGGGGCGTGGCTGTAGTTAATACGCCGGCGCGACTCCCGTGAGACGTCAGAGGCCACGGGAGGATTGTCCGGCATCGGATATTCCAAGGAAAAAAAGTTATGATAATATCGTCTTTATCGTTTATGTTTTAATATTTGTATGATGTACATTCAAGATTACTCAATAATATGAAATTATGTTTAATTACTTGTATAATTAATTAAAAAGGGATTTTTACCTAAATTGTAGAAACAATTTGTGTGTGAAACCGCCTCTTTTAAGTGAGAAGATGACTTTTGAGCCGTAGAGATATATAGTCAGTAGGAGTATTCTGGCAGGGTTACCATATTTTTTAAATAATGTTTTTATTTTATTGACATTCGACAGGGAGAACTAGAAAGAATATTGAGGAGATTGATATTGCTTTTCAATTGTTTAATACTTGCAAAAATGGAGCTCTATTTTTGAGAATGTAGGCTTTCGTTTCTATTTTAAATGTTTTATGGTTATATAATAAACATCGTATGGAGAGAGGTAATAGATTATAGAATTTTGGTGCATAATAGTCAATAACTCTTTGACAAATAGAACTGTTACAGAGTGGTATTTGTAATAATTTATTGATGTTACTTCTTGTTTAATGATTGTGAATGACGACTAGACATAATTGCTCGATTTTTTTTTATATAATTTAGACAACAGTAGTTGTATAACTTTTTTAACATTTAATATATCATTATTTTGATAGAGTGGAACAGTGGGATACATACGTTCTTTTTTAAAAAATTATTTTTAAAATAGTGTTTTGACAAACAGACAGATTTCTTATAGCATTATTGTACTGGCTTCCCCAGATAATAATACAATAGCGTATTACAGACTCAACCAAAGTGGTATATAATATTTTTATTACTTTTCTATTCAAAATGTCTCTTACCTGATAAAATTTGTAGTACAGCTTTCTTATTTTAGTAGTTAAATAATCAGCATGTGTTGATCAAATGTTGATCAATAATTACTCCTAAATACGTTATTTTATGTACTTTATCTATTGTTGAACACTTACATTATTTTTTGTTTTTTGTACCTTTATTTGCATTACAATGAAGTGCTTATATTTTTAATGTGTTATTTTCAGGTTTATCAACAGTTGTGGCAGAGAAAGCATAAAATATGTTTTTGTTGTGTTGACTTAACAACACATAACACATAACCAGTCTAGTACCATCTCTCTTGTATATATCTGACCATGTTTCTGCATAAAATAACAATGCAGTATCAGCAGCATAAGAGATGATACTACAGTCTATGGGCAAATATTCTATTTCATTAATGTATACAAGAAAGAATATAGGTCCCAGTACCGTACCCTGTGGAACTCCATTTGCTATTATTTGTCCACTACTTATAGTTTTATTTAATTTTGCTTTTTGTATCCTATTTGTTAAGTAGTCTTCAAACAATCTCAATGGTCCAGCCCTTACTCCTACGTTGTCAAGTCTTTGAAATAATGTTTTTTTATGATAAACCGTGTCAAATGCTTTGGCCAAGTCTAAGAATACCACTGGACACTTTTATTTGTTTTTAAGATTATTAATAATATTGTTTATTAATTCAAATACTGCATATTCTGTGTTTTTGTTATTTAGAAATCCAAATTGTTTTTTATAAAATGTATTTTCCTGTTCTAAAAAGTTAATTAATCTCTGCTTTAAACATTTTTCAAATATTTTTTCAAAATTACTAATAACAGATATTGGCCTATAATTTGTTAATAAATGTGGAGTGCCTGCTTTGAACACTGGGGTAACTAGAGAAGATTTCCAATCTACAGGACTTTTAAAAGTAGAAAATGACAAATTAATGCCATATTTCAGTGGTTTTAGTATATTTTTATATATACGTTTTTTTATCAATATTGAGGTTATTTCATCTTCACCAAGAGCTAATTGTTTTTTAGTGTTCCAATATGTATGATAACATCATTTTCAGTTATAGGATTTAAAAATAGAGATTTTTTGTTTTGTTTTTTTGGTGAGAATGTTTTATTTATTTTTGGTATTTTACTTTTCATTTCCAAGCTAATATTTATAAAAAAGTCATTAAATGGATTAGATATTACTTCATCATTTGTTATTAGGTTACCTTGGTCATCTGTAACATCAATATTTTTTTTACATTTGTTTTTTGTGTTCCTGTTACCTCATGTACTATTTCCCAGATTTGTTTACAATTTTTGTTTGCCTCTTGTATTTTTATTTTATAATATTGAATTTGTGCCTGTTTTATTATTCCGTTAAGCATATTTCGATACCTTTTATATTTAATATTTTTATTGACAGTGAATTTTTTTATTAATTATGTTTTCATTTTATCCCTAAATTCAATTGATTTAATTATATCCATTATAACCTATGGTTTTCGTTTTCTTACATTACTATTAATTTTTATATTTTTTTGTAGATAGTTCAATATATTGTTTCAGTTTGTTTTTAAATATTGAGTATGATTCCTCAATGTCATTATTATTTGTTACGTCTTCCCACAATTCATTTGACAACAGTTCATTTATCTTTCCATAATCAATTACATTTATACATTGAGGTTTTTCTAACTGTTTTTCAACTTTTCCTATGTTATGAATAGATAAAGCAATTGTATAGTGGTGAGTTAAACTTGTTTGGAATATAATTGGTTTAATGTCCAGTAGTCTCTCATTCAATTTTGTAAATATATGATCTATAGTACTTGAGGAGGTCTCAGTCACTCTTGAAGGTTTATTTATACACGGGAGATATCCCTTTTCAAATAATATATTTAAATAATAATTTACTTCAAGGTCATCTTTATTTAATATATTTATCTTTAAATCCCCTACGAATACTTCCATATCTTTCGTTTGTAGATTTACAATGAAAGCTGAGTGAATATATTATTGGCAGTCACTCAATACGACATGCGTCTACGCGACGAATAGAGGAGAACTAAAAATTGGAAATATCAGGCAAGCTCCAAAGTGGATAGAAAAACTGAGTTTTGCAATATTTTATTGTAGACCTACTTATCTACTCAGTTCTATAATAAAGTAGTTAAGAGATGGTAAAATAGAAACAATGAATTTCCAGGCTGCGCCGGCTTTCCAACCCTAACCCTGTTTATAAAGCTGTCTCTGGTACAGATTGCGGATAAACATGCACTGGGTACATCTATTTTTATTGATATTAATAGATAGGTGCGAACGGATACTGCGCTCTATTCCTGGAATATGCTGCTATTTATTGTTTCCCTCGATAAGCAGTAACTTATGGTTATATTGTGGCCTGATATTAATTTTAGGTTGTAACCTAAATGCCAACACAAATTTTAGTTGATAATATCGGTACATAAATTTATCTTAAATTGCAAGAAAAACTGAATACGTTATATAACTGTGAATTCAATATTTATTACTCTAATAAATTTTACAAAAACAATTAAATTATAATACTTTGGTGTTTATTTTTTATTCTTCAGTATAAAGAATATTGTAAAGAATTTGTTAAAATAATCATTTTATCATGCATTCAATTTTTATATTATTTTTTATGGCGCGACACTAATTTAATTATACAGGGTGGCCCACCGAAAACAGTCTAACCGGGTTGTGTATAGACAGTCTCTAACATTGTACAACCATAATGTTAAAATGTCGCGTAAAGAACAAACCATACAACAATACAAAATTTAGCGCTGTATTGTGGTATAAATTGAAAGCTAAACAAAATTAGAACAAAATCATATTATTTAAGATTCTGAGCGAGCTATGTCGATGTTCACACGTTGATATTGTAACAAAAAATATCCTGCGTCGTAATTCAATTAAATGATATACATTTTGTGATGTAACTAATTTTTCTTGCTCTAAAATGTCATTTTTTTGTAATTTTGAATGTTATGAGTCACAGTTCAAGGTCAGTGATCGAAAATCAAATGATGGACAAGAGGAATGGAACGGTTCATCACAAATGTCATCAAAAAGACTTTGCTAATGGCAGTTAAGGAAAACATTTGGTAAGTGCAAAAGATAAGAGATAGCTGAAATGTCTGAGAGAACCAAAAGTTTATTTTAATGTATAGGGGATTTTATACAGGGGCATCAACTTGCCCATCCTCAAACATCTAAAACATCGTTTTTTCAAATGGAACAATCCGTACATTATTTTACCAATTTAAATATCACTAGTCTTGAACAAAGAAGAAGTAATGCTAGTTTACAGTTTTTACACAAACTTCTAATTGAAACTGATTCACCTGAATTAGTAAGTGAAATCAATTAATATTTCATCTAGAGTAACAAGAAATAAATCTTTATTTCATAATCCTTTTCATTTCACTAACTATGGTTATTATTCACCTATTTCAAATAAGCTTAGACTTGGTAATACATTACAACTGTCATTTAGACTTATTTAACCCTTTTCTATATAGCCTTAAATCTAAATTGAAATTACTCTATCAGTGATTTATTTATGTGTATGTATATGACTACGTATATATGTATATATGTATGTATATATGTGTATATGTATATATGTGTATATGTATATATGTGTATATCAATATTTTTTTCGTATTATGACTCTTATGTGATTTATTTAAATTTATATTTGTAATTCATGTGTTCACTTCCTTTTCATATATATTTTATATTTAAATGTCTTGTAATATTATTATATCGGAGTTTCCCAGTTTAATCAAATAAATAATAAATTTAATCCTCACCGATCTACCGCTGCAAATAGTGTAAGATTCTTTTACAAAAGATGTAACAATTCGGTATCTTTGATTTATTAGCTGAGATTTATAATGGATTACGAACTGTAAAATACTGTGACTTTTAAATATTATTTTATTTGAACTTTTTATTAGTGTTAGTGTAGTATATAATTTTGTTATAACCATGCCACAAAAACATTGTCTTATTTGTGGATTCAATGTAGACTAGGTGGAAAAAATGCACTATTTTCCAGTCAAAGACCAAAAGTAAGTTTGTGTTTTGTGTTTTAAAGGTATTTAAGTGAAATTGTTTCCTTCTTGTTAGGTCCAAAATTTGGCAAGAAATGATGGGAATAAAATGTGTTCCTGATGTATTACTACACACACCTTTTGCCATAAACCCAAGATTTCTGTTATAGTCACTGAATTCATCTTTGATAATGTGTGAACTTCTCATGGTATTCCTGTTCTGACCATTATGATATTGTAATCACGGAGATCGTGAAAGCTGTGTGGAAAATGGGATTCTTTGGTACTGTAAAAGAAAAAACCAAGAAAACATCTAGAATCGTAAGAATGCAAAAAATCTAAACATAAGCTGACGACATTCCAGCATCGAAGTTGTTGATATGAGGTTTGTTCCAGCAGCAGTCAAAAACAGTTTGCAAACTATAAAATAAATAAATATGTTTTATTAGCTTCTTATGGCTTGATAATGTTAATGCTATTATTAATGTTTTTTTTTATAATTTCAAGTATTGATGTTACTTGAAACTGTAATATGTACATATGCTCCTACTTAATATGTTTATATTCACTCAATAATTATTAATTAGGTATATAATTTATGTACCTACGAGCAAGTACTTCTTCGTTCTTGTCTAGGATATGTATATTTATTTGTAAAAACTGATCGGTATTTGTAATATGTTTTGTTAATGTAAACTTTATCTAAGCAATTAAATATTATTACATTACTATTATATTTGTTAAAAGTATTGTTAAATTGCAGATGACATTGTATAAATAATGTGCAGCATTAATCGATGTTGATACATATATCTGAGGGAAGCAAATGTACATTTTTTTTATTGGTTGGCTTATTTATATATTTTTTGTACTTGCCATATAGATTTTGTATTACATTACATTTGTATCTGTTGTTCAAGAAAGTATTATAGTCGTTATTATTTTATTAATTAATGTTTAGCGATTTATTTTTCTGCGGTTTAGATTATTTAAAAAAATCTTCATAATTATTGCATTCGTTGTGACACTGTTATTTTATTGATTTTCTATCAATAAACGATTTATTTTACCTGTTTTGTTTTATTTCTTCATTAAAATGTAATTGAAAATATAACAACAGCTAACAAAACGCATTGCGTGCTTTTTTAAATCACGGCTCATCATCACGCACGCCATCTATTTTAATCTTCCCAAACAGTAAACCAGTGCAATATTCCGAATAGAAACAATAAAAATACTTGAATATCTCGTGGTTGTCTCTGCTGGAATTTGCCATTGCGCGTGCAGTATCCATGCTCTCTCCTCTACTCCGAATGTACTAGTTCGAACGACGCTTCAAAGTTAATCTGTCCTTGACCTCGTGTATTCTCGTTACTTGGGTTACGCTTGGTAGAGCTAAGAACAGTTTCAACAATTCCTCTTCGGTGGTCCTGACTTGAGACTTTTCATACCGTGAAATCGTTATTGAGCTATAACGATAAGCGTTTTTTATTATGACCTATTCTTGGACTTACTCTATGATTGTCATATTCGTTGCACTATATACTTTTCAATTTCTGCCAAAGGCGCTGATGATATGGGAGGGTCTTGAGACTTATTTCGGTCTGGCTTACTTCAAGATGTTGCTGTTCTTTTAGCTTCAGTTAGGCTACCTCCAGATGGCTTTTTCTGTTGAGTACCGGTTTTGGTTTGGCCCCAGGATCGAATGGCGGGTAGCTTTATTTTAGCTATTTCCGATGGGAAGATGCTGATGGTCTAATGGCCACTCGGGGTTTAATGGAGCCATCTAGTGGACACCGCGACGGGCATAGCTATTGTTTATATTTATGGATGGCCGGGGAATTGGCCAGGGGAGCGACGGACGAAATTTTCGTCGCTGGGGATTATCTTGTGTACGTTTGAAAGTATGATGTGATAGTGAACGATTTATATTTATCTGAGAGCGTAAAGTCGCTCTAGGGGGGATAAATGATTTGGGTCTTTTATATATTGAATCGGCATTCACTCTGAAAATAAAATATGTTACCTTATGCCAAGTAGACAGGCATGTTTTTAAATATGTGTTTGTCGAAATGGGGTGTATCTTAATCCCGATAATCTGAACTGGTATTTCGGGCGAATCATCCGATTCGTTGTGTTCGAGTTCTTCTCTTAACGGGGCCTCCAACTATCTTCTGACCAGCTCACCGTCTCCTTTTCGAGAGGAGTGTTTGGGATTTTATATACCTACAAGGCACGTTGCAAGGAGTTCGTGGTTACAAAACAATAATTTATAAACAATTTTCGTTAATTTAGAAAGTGGTCAATGAACTCTAATGAACTTATATATTTCAAGTGCAGCTCCTCGATATACGGAAGGAGGCCACCACAATACCGGCCAGTCGGATACTGGGAAGCTTTGTTACTATAAAATTCAACTAATGATATAATAGAGCAGGGCGATCAAAAGTACAAATAAATCACAAAACATAAACAATGAAACTTCCTATGATTTATATAAAAAAATTATGTGTATCACCTGGATGAAATAATATTCATCATCACATGATATTTGCAGAAAATGTTTTATAAAGGTACATAAAACTGTCATATTTTTGCATAAGACTTACAGGAAACAATTACTCAGCGGACAAAAGCCCCGACCTGCATTGAATTAAACCTGCAAGTCTTGGGTAGTAGCACTGACCACCAGAGGGATACAATTATCACTCACTATGTCTGTCTTGCTTAGTCTACTTTAGGATCTCCTAATTTGCTATTGTTATTTGTCTTTTCCATTACTTATGGCATACTGACGAAAACATAACAAGTTCGAAACCGGTCTATGTCTAGTGAGAAATTGACAAATGATTTTAGCTACCAAACAAGACTTGCAGGTTTAATTCAATGCAGGTCGGGGCTTTTGTCCGCTGAGTAGTTGTTTCCTGTAAGTCTTATTCAGTATATAGTTAAGCCCACTAGGGTGAGAGGTCACAGCTCTTGGTACCCGCCTTGCAGGTCGCTATCAGTCACTAAAACATCAATGATGTCTGACGGATAGTAGCACTGACCACCAGTGGGATACACTTATCACTCAGAAATATAAATTTGTAACGAGGAATTTGGAATCTTTTTGGTGACTATATAAAATATTTCCTTACAAAATGAAAAAAATGCTATTTGAGGTTTTATGAGTCATTGCAATAGGTATGAAGTCCTGAAGAATTGAACAAAATTAATATTATACTCGTATAGTTTTCAGTATCAACAGTTGTTATATGTATGTATCTATAAATATCATAACAAACAAATAATGCTACATATATTTTACAAAAGCTAAAAAATGTTTGATTAAGGAAACATTTTGTTTCCAAAACGTTAGAGAATTACATTTTTTTCGTATTGTTTTAGTTGTCAAAAAAACATCCTCTGAGCGTTCCTTTGACATAAAGTCACAGGCGCAGTGACTTATTCTTCCAGTATCATACTGGGTAACTTTATTTTTTAAATAATCAAGCTTAGGAGAATTATTATTCTGGCAGTAGGTCCGAAGAAAGAAAAAGAAAAAATAGTAATGTATCTTGAGGTTCATTTATTATTAAAAAAATGGATTAATTTATACACCAAATATCGCAATGCAAGGAACATGATATGTCTTCAGTAATGTTGATGATTAACTAAAATCTCTAATAATCTATTCAATAATAAGTAATATTTTGAAGCAGTTATATCATATCATTACAAGAAATTGTAGAAGTTATTCTTTTATATTTCCTAAAATACAGAAGGATCGATATGATATAACATGCTTTAATTAAAATTAGAATTTAATTCATTTCGTTAATTAAAATCTGACAGATATTATACCGTTCTTCAAATGCATAACTGTCAGTTATGATTAGATATTCTCTCTTCTCAATCAATTCTGAAATCTGACGGTTATAGTCGACATTGATAATGGTCAATTTAATTATCCAGCTATGTATACTATCAATTATAACTGAAGTGGAATATGTATGCGGTATGCAAAGTGAAGGATGTGCCACTGACACTGCATTTTAGGCTAATTAAAATTAGTACATTGTAATACAAGTGTGGCAAGGGCTTCATTGCATTTTCTACGGTTATGGTTTTTCGCTTAAAGTCTTTCCAAAATTTTAAATTTTATTTAAAATAATAAAGATTAAGTACTGCTCAAACGGTTGTCACGACTAACAAACAAAACAAATTGTTTTGCTAAACGGATGCGTTCTGCTGCTTTTGAGGAAGTGATGAATTCTGACGAAGATATTCCTGCAGAAATTGTTGCAGCCGCTGAAAGTGGGAATTCCGACCTTCTTCCACGTAAATCGAAAGAACGTTATAAGAAGGAAAAACTTCTTTTCGTAAACTGGTGCCGTCAAAAGTAGGTGAATGTTTATACGGAAGTGGGCCTATTTCGCCGTAAAGGCTAGAACGTTGAAATATTCCACGATGTGGTCAATTTACTCAATGCTCAGAAGCACTCTGTCGCTGGAAGAAAATGTAGATATTTCGAAGTTTCCGAAACTAATTGCCTTTTTAAAAAGAGAATCCGTAAGATACAAGGCAAAGAAATCTGAAGTATTTACCACAGAACAAATTAATGCTTTTTTACTTAACGCTCCTGATGACACATTTTTACCTCTAAAGGTGATACAAATTTTAGTTTTTTTCAATCTGTTGTAATAAGACATTATTTTAGGTAGTGTTAATTATTGGAGTGGCTGGTGCCCTCAGAAGGGAGGAGCTGACGAATATTACCATAGATGACATTCAGGACAATGGAGAATTTTTGCTCATAATCATTCCAGATTCTAAAACTCATAAATCTAGAACGTTTTCGGTTACAAAAAGAGATAATTGGTTGGATTTTTATCGTCGATATGTTCAACTTAGAACTGTATCCATAAGACATAAACGATTCTTCATTCAGTACAAATATGGCAAGTGTACAGTTCAACTGATAGGGACAAATACGTTTGGATAGATGTCAAAAAAAATTGCAGAATATTTAAAACTTCCTAAACCTGAAAGTTTTACTGGGCACTGCTTTCGCCGAACGTCAGCGATTTTTTTGGCTGACGCTGGAGCGGATCTTACCAGTTTGAAAAGACACGGTGGGTGGAGTTCTTCAACAACAGCAGAAGCATATATAGAAGATAGCGTTAACAACAAAATAAGTGTCTCCAAGAAAATAATGGGCGACAACGAAAATGTCATAAACATTGTCCAGGTGTAAATATTTCTAGTATTTCTAACAATGTAAATGTTCCAGTTTTTCTAAGCATTAACTTAAGTAATTGCAATCTCTGTGTAATGTACATTTATAGAATTTAGTTGTTATTGCCATATAAATAATATAATTCTTTAAGGTGTGTTAAGATGTAATCGATGCTTGTGGAAAATTTTTTTCCGCACGGCGTGCGGCAAAGTGACTTTTGCCGCAATCATTTTGAAGTTAGAAAATTTTACTTTCAACACAATCGTAGAAAAAAAATTATTTACTCACTCATTTTTTGTAGTTATTTAAGTGATGTATCATTTTAAAAATAATAAATATGATACTACGGATATGTTTCTGCTATAAACGTTTTAAAACTATACAAATTAATACAGTTTAGATATCCAATAAAATCTATAAAAAGCGTTGTTAATTTTTCAGTATTTTGGTAGGTATATCGTATGTTTGTATGTTCCTTAAATCATCATCTTCCATTATTTACCGTACTGAGGTAAATAATAATAATAGTATCTTTCATGAAAGAGACAGAAGAAGTGTGGCCGACAATCAGTACGGAGAAAGTCCAACAGGCACTTGTTGGTACCAAGAACCCCGCTGTACCGGGCCTAAACGGCAACTGGTGGTGGAAAAAATTTCCACACTTGCTGCAATGTCTTGCGGTACCAGTGCCATTGGTAAGATGAAGCGAATAACTGCTGCCACTCTGGAGAACTCGCTTCACTACTACATCTGGTGCATACCGGATAACGACAGAGCAGGTGACATTTAGGAGAGAAGTTTTCCATGGTGATTCACTGTTGCAATTAGCTATGTAGCTCCGCCTAACCCGCGGGTAAAAATGCGGTTCATCGGAGACATAAGGTCATCTATCTGTTTTATATGAATGACCTTAAACTTTATGCCTCCAGAGAGTGCCAACTTCAAAATTCTTTTAAGATGGTCGTGCTAACGTTATATTAGTTACTGAACTTCATCCGAAACGTCTAAATTCCCAATAAAAGCTATGGAACAGGGAAATCTGTTTCGGCAGCACGTCGATAAACCCCAGCATGGTGTTTTCTATAAAAACATGGAAACATTGGGTTTATCGGCCAAGCTAACATTCGCCTTTCTAAGGTCAGCCGGGCTCAAATTGTAGAATGAGGGATTCATTGTGGCCTATCAGGATGATGTTATCTACCATAGCCGCTGTAGCGTGTAAAAGTTTCTGATATCAACTGAAGACCTGGCGTCAGACGCTGGAATCGCTCATGCATTTACTTTCAGCATGTCCCATATATGCGTTTCGATTTACATCCACTAATATAACGCGGCATTACGAGTGCTATATTACCACCTAACGCACTCGTATAAGGTAGACTAGATATCAGTGCTGCCTTACGTCCCAGGAGATATTGAGTCCGTTGTCGAGAATGAGAAATGCCGGATTTGCTGGAACATGGAGGAACATTGATATTTGTTAAAAACTTATTAGTTGTAAGCAAAGTTAAGCTATTATATAATATATCTCTCGAGTGTCAGATTAAAATGTAGTGGAATAATAGAAAATTTTTAATTATAAACCTCTAAATGAAAATTTTCCTGTTTTTAATAAACTTCTCTCTGATGCACTAAATAGATTATACAAGAAATTTGATTATATTATTGAATACGGTTATCTTAATGTGGATTTTTTAAAGATAAGTCTTAAAAAATATATACCTATTATGTGACATACTTGAATCGTTTAAACTTAAAATATCAACGACTGACACCACCAGAGTGATTCATAACATGAATGGTCAGATGAGTGCTACTTGCATAGACTATATGACAACAAATTTACCTGATAACATTTACAAACTCAGAACCACTGATCCCTTAATCGCTGATCATTTTGTACATGTTCTGCAACACCCCCTCGTCCAATTGTTGGCATAACACAATAAGCTGGGGGTTGTACTTATTAACCGGTAGCTCAGTGAGCAGGTCGTGAATAAGCTTAGATTGATTTGAGTTATCACCAAAATCTAGGCTGAGCACCAGGACTAGGTAAAGATAACGTTAAAACTTGAATTCGGTTGGTAAGGAAGTTGAATAAAAAGATATTATTTAATAAAAAGTATAATCAAGACTAGTATATGTACAATATTTACAAGTCGAAAAAAAATCTACGTGGTTGAAGACCAACAATTAACCACACAAAAAAAATATGTAATTGAAAGAGAAAAGAAGATTAAATGCCTGATCTCTTACAAATTTCTTCTGACCAAATATAAATGTTTACTGGGGACGAAGATCTTACGTAACTTCCAATGGGTTAGTCCAACGAAGAATTCACCAACGGCTAAGCTCTTAATGGGTTCGGTGTCAGTTTGAATCACCACTGTCAGTACTGCAGTTACCCTTGAGAAAAAATGCCAGTTGTATAAAATATCGTTTTCCTGCTCCACCCAGTATATAATGATCAGTTCGATCCACCAGTTATTCCCTTCTCTTGGTCCAGGTATTTACATAAAAAGGGGTGAGTTTTATGAGATC
This sequence comes from Rhamnusium bicolor, assembly GCA_029963845.1. Classification (NCBI taxonomy): domain Eukaryota; kingdom Metazoa; phylum Arthropoda; class Insecta; order Coleoptera; family Cerambycidae; genus Rhamnusium; species Rhamnusium bicolor. The sequence continues at coordinate 198,234 of JANEYF010000207.1, read as the reverse complement.
AGTATTATACGCAAAACAAAGTTAAAAGCTGTGACGTTTGAATTGTCCAGCTACGTGGACAAAATATGAGTTAACACAAATTTACAAAGTAAATTGCAAACTAAACAAACTAGGATCGGTATCCTACAATATTTTAGGAAGTTGAAGACTTAAACTAACTTAAGTATTAATAAAAGTTACGTTAAATAGACAAAATACTAGTCCAACAAATAAACTGTAGCTACGATAGTAAACAACTGAATAGGTATTCACTAAATGTTAATATATTTTTGTACTATATACTGTATACAGACAGACAACTAGAAAGATAACGTAAATAAATATTTGCTAAATATAAAACAATATGATAGTTTTCAACTTAAAGGTAACGGTAAATTAAATCATTTATTAGTTCCTCAGAGAGAGGTTCTAATGAATTGTAGATAAAGTTAAATAAAGATATATACTTGACTATATGTTTACTTTAGATAATTAAAAGTTAATCAAGTGCCAGATAATTAGGCAGGTATCTTTGCCAGAGAACTAGGCAAGGCTCCACTAGAGCAGCGTTCCTGATTAAATACTAAGTAAACGTTCAAATTAGCATTCGATATTTTAAATTTAGAAAAACCTTACGTTACTGAGGTCTGGTTGATAATTATATGCACTGGTATAAAATAATCCACCACAAAACAAATGCACCAAATTAGATAATTTTCACAAATGTTATAAACAAACAGGTTTTGTCCAACCAGGTGTACCAATCTCCAAATGTCACCAGTCACCACTGTTTAGAGCGCTACCAACGTAGCTAAATGACCTAAAACATCAAGAGACAAAGACAGATCACAACTAACTACTGTCCAAAATGGCGACATCCGTTGCCGAGTAAATCTAAAATTTACAATAACCAAAAGTTAGCTTAAATTAACACACGAAATTATTACAATATCAAAGGGATATTAGATAAATCGCCAGCAAGGCACGATAAATTGATACTAATCAATATTAATGATGGCTGTTCCAAAGAACAACCAAGGTGAACTGATCACCGAAAAGCAAATTCGCCCAAGGCGTAAATTAAGATAATTACGGTACAATGTTATTATGAAAATTACCTCAAAGGTACATTAAATCAATATAGCAACTTTTTAAATAATGGTGATCATAAAATCAAATAATAATACCAGAAAACATATAAATTTTACCAGACCGTTGAACTAGAGATGGTTTCCATCAGAACGTTACACTAGTAAGAAGCAAGTAGCATAGTAGTATCCTGCTACCTAAACTCGATTATAGTTTGGAAAGAGACAGACATTTGAGAGTAGAGTATGAGCAATAAAGATAGATAGATATTTAGAGCAAAAATCTGCAAAACCAACCGTTCCAGTAGAAATCAGTGGCTCCATCTAGACTAGACTGGCTGAAACTTAATTCATCGTGGAACACAACACACTGAAATGAAATAGCTTGCAATTTCGTTACAGTTCTAACCTCAGATTAATAATATAAAAATAAGTAACACCCATAAGAGATACACTGATTTTTATGACCGATACATAAACAACAATTCGCATGTTTACATATCAACATATCCAAAACAAATCAGGGGTGGCTCTAGGCTTCAGCGTTTATTTTAATGCTTTTGTATAACTTAAAACTTAATAGGTATATAAAATTTGTTTGCTTGAGGAATGTATTTTTCAATGCTCTTCTGCTGTTACTATTTGAATCTCTGTTTTTAAGTGATTTTAAACTTTTGTGTTATTGGGTACTGATTAATAATCGATTTTTAATTACTTATAAAGATTTATTTAGTGAATATTTATTGAGAAACAATGGCTAATAAATGTGTAGTATGCGGACAAAGAGGAAAACAACGGGGTTGTTTATCTTTTCACATGCACGTAAACAAAACAAATCATGATCGGCATATTGCGTGAATGCGAAAGTGTGAAAGCTCAAAAATGACTAAAATTAATATTAGCTTTACAAAAACTGAAAAACAATATTTGATTATATTTAATTTGAACAGTAAAAAATCCACATTTTATTAAGAAGTTACATATACAAAACTATTTATTTTAACCTGAATGGAAAGTTCATTCTTAAGATTGCTCACAAACCATAGATGTTTTAAAGTCTGTTGATATATATTTTTAATTCAATGTTGAAGGTTGTTATTATAAAATGTGTTTATTTTTGGATTTCCCGAGAATCTGGTGAGAAGAAAAAGTTGGTGAAAGCTCTCAAAATGGAAAATGCCAATAAGTGGCACTACGTGTGTTCAGAACACTAAAAAAAGTAATTATGCTATTTAATGATCTAGTTTCAGTCTTGAAAATCAGTACTATTCTATTTTTCTGCTGGCAACACTATCACCTGGTTCGTCATACGTACTGTCCAGGTTATTAGAGAATTATATTAAAATTTAATAATGTACTGAGTCACTCATTTATACCGTATGAAATAATATCAAGTAGATACCTACAAAGCATCAACTGTTTTATTAATATGTTACTTTTATTGCGGTGATGTAGGTTTGTATATTTTAAAGAAATCTCACTTGTTTTAGCATTGAAAATTTAATTCCATCGCCACCATTAGTACCCAAGATAGCATGGTATGTTTAAATATACAGTGCAGTGATCCAAAAAAAAAAAATGTTTGGATCACTGCACGCTATATTTAAAGAAATTAAAAATATCTACAATTTGATGACCGGACATGGCACTTATTGGCATTTTCCATTTTAAGAGCGTTCAGCCAACTTTCTCTTCTCTCCAGATACTCGGGATATCTAAAAATAAATACATTTTTTAATAACAACCTTTAAAATTGAATTAAAAAAATATCAATTAACTTTAAAATATCTACAGTTTGTGAGCAACCTTAAGAATGAAATTTCCATTGAAGTTAAAATAAATCTTTTTGTACAAGTATCTTTTTTGATAAAATGTGGATTTTTTTACTGTTCAAATGGAATCAAACGTTGTTGTTTCTGTTTTTGTAAAGCTATCATTAATTTTAGTTATTTTTTGAGCTTTCACACTTTCGCATTATGTCGGCCCTGATTTGTTTTGTTTACTTACCTGTGAAAAGATAAACAACCCTGGGGACTAAAAAGTCGATTAATAACCAGTACCTAATAACACAAAACTTTAAAATCACTTAAAAAACAGATTAAAATGACAGACTTCGTCATACAGAGCACAATTTGTTGTCAAGACGGTGATAAATCGGGCATCGATCGGGTTTCTTGGTGCTGCGTTCATGATTCTGACCAATAGGAATAAAACCAGCCATAATATTTACGTAGGTCGCATGGGATGTATATGAATCGGACAAGTTTTTATGTTTTGTTACTCATCTTCTAGTATTATTAATCTGAGGTTCTAACTGTATATTGTAATAATAGTGTCATCTCAAAAAACCGAAAAACATTTATGCGGTCTGTTAATGACAATAATATAAATAAATTTAAGTTCCACCTACAAAATATGGACTGGTTTCCTCTGTATTCATTTGGTGTAGAGGAAGATTACAACTACTTTACGGAATGTTTATTATGGTGTTTTGATGTTAGTTGCTCATTTAAAATAAAAATTAAATATGAATCTAATAAAAATAATAAATCTTGGGTCACTGATGAAATAATCTCTGAGGGCAACAATATTGAAAAACTATATTGAGTTATAAAACATCTGACCCTGAGTTAGTAACATTATATAATAAGAAAAAGAATGATTATAAGAAAAAATATAATCAGCTAAAGTAACTTACTTTTTGAATAAAATAAATAATGCTTGTAATAAAACAAAAGAAACATGGAATATCATTAATAAACGGTTAGGAAGAAATAAAAATGTAAACGAACCAGTATAACACTAAATTTTAATAATAGTATTATTTCTGAAAAGAATGAGGTAGCAAACTTGTTCCCTGTCCATTTTACATCTACGCAATTAACAAAATTAAATCTTACTTTGGCTACAACTTGTCCTTGCCATGTACACTGTGACAATGTCGTGGTATCTACTTACATAGAGTCTGTCTGAGCTGAATTGCTTAGCATTGTTAGGAAATTTAAAAATAAAAAATCATCTTGTGTTGATGGGGTTACAATACAAATATTTAAAGAAATATTTGAACAGATAATAAACCCGCTATTTTATTTAATAAATCCATCACTAAATACTGGTATATTTCCTGATTTACTGAAAATATTACTAGTAATACCGGTCTTTAAAAGAAGAATTAATAGTAATATAGAAAACAATCGTCAAATATATCTACTTAGTGTATTCTCGAAGTTACTGGCAAAAGTTGTTTCATCTCGAATCCTTGCATTTGTTGAAAATAAAAAAATACTTACGCCATTTCAACCTAGTTTCAGATCTGAAAAATCTACTGAAACTGCATCTTTTATTTTATTGACTTTGTATATAAAAATTTAGAACAGACTAAATAAGTTATCTCCATTTTGTTTGATTTAACTATAGAATTTGACACTGTTAACAACGATATTCAGGCTGATAAAAGTATTATTGGGATAAGAGGCAAACTACTAGATTGGATAAATTCCTATAAGAAAAATCGTAAGCTAACTGTAAAGTATCAAAATGTAGTTTCCGATTTGCAAGATGTTAAACTAAGTGTTCCACAAGGATCTATTGTAGGTCCATTGTTACTTATGTTATACATAAACGACCTTCCTAAATTATTTAACCATGGTCATGTGACGATGTATGCTGATGATACGGTGATATCAGTATGTGCATCAGCTCCTGAAGTTTATGTAAAACAAAAATTGTATAGCTGTTCTTACAGAAGCATTAGATATTAAAATTTAATAAAATTAACCCCATCAGGGATAATTCCACTATAAGGAAGGAGTATAGTATAGTATATAGCGAGAGTTGTTTCAGGTCGAATAGGCGTTAAAAGGAAAGCAAATGAGAAACCTACACGTACACTATTTGCTTTCCTTTTAATTTAACGCCTGTTCAACTTGAAACAATTCTTTTTGTATAATTCTGGATATTTTTAATTACATTCTGCTTTTATGTATACACGTTGTAACAAACGCTTTAGAATATGCAATAACAGGCTCATTATAATCCGTGTGCTTCGTCTCCCCCACTTTACGCCTCTCAGAATGGTTAAGCCGGGGTCGGCTATCGAGTCAAGGATCCTCACGCAAGTGTAAGGTTAACTGAGATGTCGATGCTATTTGTGCTAATGCTAAATGCATGCACTATCTCTATCATACCTTAGGCCATATTTAAAAGTAACTGTTACAACGTGTATTTCTTCTGGATATACAGCGAATAACTGAATTTATGTCTCGTATTCAACATCTTATATTAATTTATTTATAGAGACCAGATATTTTTAAGACACTCCAGTGACGAATTTATTCTTATACAATATTTTGTTGTGATTTACGGTGAAGTGGGTTGCCGCGAATTTTTTTATATAATCATGATCTCTAAAACAATACAAATTCAATGGCCCCTACTACTGCGGGCAATTTATATTGGCTATATGTTGACCAATTATAGAATATTATGAGGCCGTGGAAATTTAAATAGTGTTTACCACAAGTTAGTCTAAACTCTATTCACTTAAACTTTGCAGTGGTGGGTTGAACTTAGTGAGCCCGATTTACAATGGGCAAAGTTTATATCTACAACGAAAGTCCTCATTTTGTCGAGATCTATCGACTGTTAAAATTTTCGCTATTAAAACTGAATCACCTTATATAATAAAAAACAATTTAAAAAACAGTAGATCATTAAAACATTAAATACCTTACCAATTATTATTATAAAAACCGCCAATAGGCAATATCAATAAAGGTAAATAATTCAATATAAACATTACACAACACATAAGTTAAATTATTGTAAAAGTAAAATTATATAACATATATTTTTTTGTCCAATTTTATATTCACTAAATTTTTTATCTTAAATATAACACATATTTTTAGGTTACGTTAAGCGAATATATTGGTCATTAACCATTAGGTTTAATACTTACATATTAATATTAGTCGTCAAAAACACAATTCAATTATCAAAACACAGTCGACAAACGTCCAACTACTACCGATGCTTATGAAATAACATTAACAATGAAAATTGAATTAACCGCTATAGGAACTTCGCACTTGTGTACATCTGCCTGCCGTCTGCACCAATCTTCAGCGCGCATGTTGTTCCCTGTCTTGGCTAACGCTGCAAAGTTTATGTGAATAGACTATAATTCGGTGATTATTGGGAACTGGTAGATAAGTTGTGCTACTATCATAGTCGTGTATTACAAATTAGTTAAATACTATTTGAGGAGAATAATATTTCACATTTGAGAAAACAACTCGATTCAAAAATGTTTTATTATCACAAATTACAAGATTTATTGATGTTTGAATACTACTAGACTTACGAATGGAATGTTACACCTTTTCTTTTTTTCTGGTGGAACCAGAAACGAAACAATTTATTTTTAATTAAGCGCACAGAGAAGTTCTACATTAAGCAATCACAAAATGCTACTCAAATAGATCTAATAAAACTAACAAATCAGACAAAAAAGTACAATAATTAGTAAATCCAGTCACAGCACATCGCAAAACAAATCGTCCAAAGATGACAATTGACAAATCGAAACCCAGTGTGGCAACGCGAAATCACTAATTGTCAGCAATTATAAATTGAAATGTAATTAGATTGCCCACAGTATGACAGCCCTCTATCAGGAACATATTTTCAAGGTCGAGCAATACCAATTGGAAATTCAGATTATATTAAGAAAGTGAGTGGTACTTATTTGGACTGTAAATTGCGCAGACCGCTAGTCATGTTCCTAGTGATCTGGCTCAATCTATATACGAAGCTGCATCCATTACAAACAGCAAGAAACGTGCTTTATTATTTTCATATTTCTATCCACACAATCACATATCGTTTCTGCATTTGTGTGTTCTAACACCTTTATTGATATTAAGAAGGCTGACATAGCCAATGTCTCCTCCAATATATTTGCGATAATCTGATCACTAGCCTCAGCGGCGGTTTCATCTACACTAATCCATACGTATTTATCTTGCAACTCAGAAACAACTTCTGCTTTAATTTGGTTACACAACGGCGATATAAAATTTTTCTTTAATTTGGATTCCACAGGCACAGTAGGGTTATTGTACTTTCTACTGATACGATTTTGCAGAAACTGTTTAAAATGAGGGTTATCCAGTTTGTTCCACGATATATTACACACCGCCAACATTTTAACTAAATCAAAAAATTGTTTTTGTCTTTCAGTAGCATTCATACTACATTTTTAAAAATCAATATATTATTGCTTCGTATTTATGCATTTCTAAAAAAACAAAATAATTGTTGTATATTACATAAGCATTCATACTACCACTCACATGTGTTTTATGATTTTCAGTTGAAATATATTGTAAAACCTGTATTTCCACTGTTCATTGCAGTATTTTCTCACAAATATTGCACCGAAGTTATGTGCGATTAAACTCTAACTCCGGAAAATTCTTCATCGTTCTAAAGTAACTCTTCGAGGAGAAAGTAGATGCGCCTCCACGGCAATATTCTCCGAATTAAAAGTATACATACTACACTCGCGGCATTCATAGGTTCCTGTATGGTATTTAGGATAAACTATTTGTTTTCGTTTTTTAATATTATTAACAGAAACATTTTAACAGCGATTTATAAATTTAAATTGGATACTTCGTGATGCCCTCTTTTGATTTTCTACATCTGCTTATTTTTAAATTAATATTATTTTGTGTTTTAATGTAGAGATTGGGAGGTAGAGACGACATTTACATACATAGATATAATATTGTTACGTGTTTGCTATCCACACAAACACCTATACTTGTAGATTCGTTGATTGAAAGTCCAGGTAACACTTATACACTACTTTATTTACTAATTAACAATTAATAACAATAGATTAATTAATGTCTTAACTATTATCACAACTGAACACTTCTAAGTCTCTTTCTTATTTCTACTTTACTCGTTCACGTTCGACTTAAGATTAAATCTCGGCCCACCGTGCGTCTTATTTATACATCCATTCTCCCGGTCTAGAGCACTCCAGAATATTCCCGGCCGTTCGTGTACAATTCCAGCCTAATCTAACCAGTCTGCACAGTCCAGTGGCGTAACACTGCCCCCTCCTTAAGCCTGAACGTCCCGATCAGGCAATTCATTGTTCCCTGCATACTTGGCTAGTCTCTCAATATGCACCACCTTCATCTTGGATTTTGGACTTTGCTGAATTCTATATACAACATCGTTTAGTCTGGTGACAACAGTGTAAGGACCTTCCCAGGGCGGGTGAAGCTCGGGGACCTGCCTTTTTTTCGTTGTGGGTTATATAGCCAAACCAAATCTCTAGCCTGGAACCCTCCTGAATTCGCCTTAAGATCATAACGAGCCTTCATGCGATCACTTGCTATGGCAATTCGGTCTCGTACCAGCTCATGAATGTTCCTTAGCCGTTCACCAACTTCATCGGCGTAGTCATTTATGGAAAGTCGCTCCTCATCTGGTGTGCCAAATACCAAGTCACATGGCAGTCTAATCTCACGTCCAAACATCACGCGAGCCGGCGTCTGTTTTGTTGTTTCATGAATGGAGGCCCTGTAGGCCATAAGGAAAAGAGGTAAGTGACGGTCCCAATCTTTCTGATGTTTTTCAACCACTTTGGATAGGTGCTCCTCCATGGTTTTATTATATCTCTCCACCATTCCGTCTGATTGTGGATGTAGGGCTGTTGTTCTTGTCTTATGAATTCCCAGTAAGCGACACATCTTCTGAAATACCCCTGATTCAAAGTTTCTTCCTTGATCCGAATGCAATTCTAGGGGCACGCCAAATCGACATACTAGATTATCGACCAGAGCTTGAGCGACAGTGGCTGCTTCTCGGTTGGGTATGGCATAAGCTTCAGGCCACTTACTGAAATAGTCCATGGCAACTAAGATGTATTTGTTCCCATCATCTGTCACGGGGAATGGACCAGCTACATCGATCGCAATTCGCTCAAAAGGAACCCCTACGTTATATTGTTTCATTTGGCCCTTACTTCTTGTCCGTGGCCCCTTACTTGCCGCACAAACTTCACATTTGCGGCACCAAGCTTCCACATCTTGGCGGCTGTTCACCCAGTAGAATCGTTCGCGTACTTTAATGAGAGTTTTGTTGATGCCAAAATGTCCGCCAGATGTTCCATTATGCACTTCCTGGAGTACTTTTGATATGCGACACCTGGGAATTACCAATCTCAAAGAAATTTTCTTCCCGTCTGGACTTTCCCAAGCTCTTTTCAACAGTCCATCCTCTACTCTAAGGGAATCCCATTGTGCCCACAAAGCCTTCAGTCCCACCGCCTTGTCTGAAATGTCCTTCCAGCCTGGTCGGGCTCCTCTTTCTTTCCATTCCAGAATAGGACCAGTTTCTTGATCTTTTAACTGCTCTTCTCTTAATGTTTCTCTTGTCCAATCGTCAGGAACATCAATTTTAACGGTGTTTACAATTATTATCCCTTGTTGTTTTTCTACCCGGTGGCAGTGCTTGCAGTCTTCCCGACAGGGTCTTCTGGAGAGAGCGTCTGCATTTCTATGGGATTTTCCAGGAAGATGTTCGATTTTAAAATCGTATTGCTGCAGTTTTTCTATCCAACGAGCTAGTTGGCCTTCCGGAGTTTTCAATTGTAATAACCACTTTAATGCAGCATGGTCGGTCCGAACTTTAAAATGTTGTCCATATAGGTACTTGTGAAAATGGTCTATGGACTTGACAATGGCCAATAGTTCCTTCCTTGTCACACAATAGTTACGTTCTGGCTTCGACAACGTCTTGCTGAAGTACTCAATTACTTTTTCCTGTCCATTTTGAATTTGGGAAAGAACACATCCAAGTCCAGAATTACTGGCATCTGTGTCTAATACGTAGAGGCCTTTCCGTTCTGGGTATGAAAGAACAGGACTCGAACACAGTGCTGATTTTAGTGTTCTGAATGATGTTTCGCACTCTTGTGTCCATTGGTACTGAACCTTCTCTTCTGTCAGCCGGTGTAGTGGCTTTGCAATATCAGCAAATCGTTCCACAAATCGTCTGTAATAAGTGCATAGACCAAGGAAGCTTCGTACTTCGTGAACATTTGAAGGCCTTGGCCAATCTCGTACTGAGGAAATCTTGTCGGGATCTGTTCTTATCCCCTCCGAAGACACAACATGTCCTAGGAATTTTACCTCTTTCTGGAACATTAGGCACTTTTTGGGATTCAATTTCAGGTGTGCATTTTTAATTCTTCCAAACACTTCTTGAAGGTTCTTCAAATGCTCCTTAAAATCCCGTCCCATAACCATCACATCATCAAGGTAAACTAGACATGTCTTCCAAGTTAGTCCTCGTAGTACCAGTTCCATCAGTCTTTCAAAAGTCGCTGGCGCATTGCACAGGCCGAAAGGCATCACAGTGAATTGATAAAGGCCACTTCCTGTCGAAAAGGCTGTCTTGTCTTTGTCATCTGGATGAAGTCCCACTTGCCAATATCCACTTCGAAGATCTAGAGTGGAAAACCACTGTGACCCTGCCAGCGTACTTAGTGTGTCATCAATTCGGGGTAACGGATAGCTGTCTTTTCTAGTGACGTCATTCAGCTTCCTGTAGTCGACACAGAATCTTAAAGTTCCATCTTTCTTAGCAACCAAAACTACTGGCGACGACCAAGGACTGGTTGATTCCTCAATAACTCCGTCTTTAAGCATCTTCTGTACCATTGCAGAAGCCTCTTCTTGTTTTGCTAATGGGAGCCTCCTGGGTGGTTGACGAATAGGAGCTGATTCACCAGTATTTATCCGATATTGCACTATGTTGGTCTTTGTAAGAGCTTCTGTGTCCTTTGCAAATACTGTACTTTCTTTCTTCAAAAATTTTAAAGCTTCTCTATGTTCATCTGGAGTTAAATGGTCTAACTGGGCATTTAACATCTTTACAACTTCTTGGTCCATATCTTTAGACGAAGCTCCAATGATTTGTTCTTCACATCTCGCAATCCATGTGACTGGTGCGTAGGTGCCAACTGCTTCGCCTTCTTTGAGCGTCACTGAGTGTGAATTTAGGTTAACCATTCTAATCGGTATCTTGTCTGTAGTTTGTGTTAAAGTCCTTGCCAGGATCACATTGTTCGTCATTTTAATTGAGTCATCCTTCTCAACGAGGCCAAAGCGGTATCCCACAGAATTTTCCTCCAGGACTGCCTCAATTACTTTCTCTGTTCGTGCAGGAATTTTTACGGTCTTCGAAGTTAGTAGCCTAATATTATGGAATCTTTCATCTGCCGTTGAAAGAATAATTTCTTCATTTCCAATCCTGAGAACTCGTTCGCCAACGTCAAGTACAAATCCATATTTTTCCATAACGTCTAATCCTAAAATGAAGTCATCTATAATGTCAGCTACGATAACTTGATGTTTAAAACATAAGCGGCCAATCTGCAGCTCCATGTCGACTTCCCCATGAACCGCCGCCCTATCTCCCGTAGCTGTCCGGATAACTAATCTATTTTGTCCTTTATTTATTTTGAATCCCATTATGAATCCTGCCTGTACTATTGATGACGTAGCTCCTGTGTCGATTGTGAACACGCATTTCTTCTTATTTACATAACCCTCCAACAACAGACTACTTTGAACTCTCCGAAGTTGGGAAACTTTTATTTCTTGGGGGTCACAACATTTCTTGGCCAGCGCAGCCCCCAAATGGCCAGCCGTCTTTAGTTTTCCTGTGGCTCCTCAACCACAGCAGCATTTACTCTTTCTGGGCTGCGTTGACGACAGTTCCTCTTGATATGGCCCACTTTGCCACACCTATAACAACGGATGCCTCCATTCTGCCTCCCACTACTTTGTTGTTGGTCTTGTCTCTGCTGGGCGTTCGATTTTGTCAGTAGTTGGGTTATCATCTTGTGTAGATCAGATATCAGGTTTTGTGTTGTATTGTCTGGCTTGTCTTCCTCCACACTCACAGCTGGTACTCTCTGATTTGATTGTGTGGTATCCTTATAGGCAGCTTCAATCTCCAGTGCATGTACTAAAGCCTCACTACTAAGCTTATGCCTGGCCAACTTAAGACTTCGCCTAACTTCCTGGTCCCTTACTTCATCAATAAATGTACTAACTGCTAACTGTTGTTGAAATTCCATTGGTGCATCAGGATAGGCTAGATGGGCTAATCTTTCTACCGCAGCTTCGAACTCCTGGAGGCTTTCTCCACCTCGTTGTCTGCGTGATTTGAGCTGAGCCTGATATACTTGGGCGAGATGTTGGTCGCCATATCTTAGTTCTAACGCTGCCTCCAAAATGCTAAAGTTTTGTTGCTGTGCGGCAGGAATTGTTTGGAGCAGGTCTAATGCTTGGCCCCTTAGTGCTAATACCAATGCTGTTGCTTTTTCCTCATCGTTCCAGTTATTTGAACGTGCAGCTGCCTCAAATTGTCTCTTATAAGTTGACCATGAACTTTGACCGTCGAATGAAGGTGGCTGTAACCTAGCACCAGACGACAGTACTAATTGGCCTCCCTTCTCTCTTAATTGTTGTTTCAACCGGGCTATCTCCCCTTCAACTTCACCGACTTTTCCTTTAACTTCAGTTATTTCTCCTTCAACTTGGCTGACTACTTTTTCTTTAACTTCACTGACTTCTTCTTTAACTTCACTGACTTCAGCCTGTACATCTTCCTTCAATTGTTCAGTGACCGAGAGCATGATTTGATGCTGTCCCTCCATAAGTTGTCTTAATTCTTCCTGGCGTTCCTTTCTTTGCTCTTCCTTTTCTTCCTGTCGTCTTATTTCCAGGCCTTCGATCATTTTTATCAAGTCTTCTTTTTCTTTCTGTCGTCTTCTCTCTTGTTCTTCTTTGTCTTCCTGTCGTCTTCTCTCTTGTTCTTCTTTTTCTTCTTGTCGTCTTCTCTCTTGTTCTTCTTTTTCTTCTTATCGTCTTCTCTCTTGTTCTTCTTTGTCTTTCTGTCGTCTTCTCTCTTGTTCTTCTTTGTCTTCCTGTCGTCTTCTCTCTTGTTCTTCTTTGTCTTCCTGTCGTCTTCTTTCTTGATCTTCCATAATCTTCCTTTGTTCATCTTTCTCTTCCTGTCGCTTTCTTTCTTGATCTTCCATAATTTTTCTCTGTTCGTTCATCCGTTGTAACAATACAGCAAGCATGTCCTGTGTTTGCTTCTCCGCCATACTTCTTGTTGTTGGCATTAACTCACGACACGTAAATCAATTTCAGAATAAAGTTTATTACACTATAAAGTCTGTAAAATGTTGAAATCACGTCTATTTTGTTAATGGAATGTTCCAGAAAAATCTCAAAGCAGCACTAGAAAGTCTTATTTAGAGTCTATATTTCTTTTGTGTTGACAAAATTCACTTATCTCCACTAATTGTCCAATGGAATGTTCGAGAATTTTCACGAAATATCACTAATAAGTCTTGTTTTGAGTCTATAACACGTTTCCGTTAACACTATTCACGTATCTCCTGTAGTTTCTAAATAGAATGTTCTAGAATTTTCCCGAAATTGCACTAATAGTCCTTTTTCTCAGTCCACGACACGTTATAACTAGCGGCACTCGCGTATTTGCAGCTATTTCTAAATCGAATGTTCTAGAACTTCTCGAAAATCCACTTTAAAGTCACTACTCGGTCCAGAAATTGTCCTCCAAACACTGTCCAGTAGCTTAATTCTCCGTGTTACCACTAATTTCTGAGAAGAACACTGTAGAACCTTTTCGAATATTCCAGAAATTTCTCTTCCAATCCACTTCCGACACCAAATTGTTACGTGTTTGCTATCCACACAAACACCTATACTTGTAGATTCGTTGATTGAAAGTCCAGGTAACACTTATACACTACTTTATTTACTAATTAACAATTAATAACAATAGATTAATTAATGTCTTAACTATTATCACAACTGAACACTTCTAAGTCTCTTTCTTATTTCTACTTTACTCGTTCACGTTCGACTTAAGATTAAATCTCGGCCCACCGTGCGTCTTATTTATACATCCATTCTCCCGGTCTAGAGCACTCCAGAATATTCCCGGCCGTTCGTGTACAATTCCAGCCTAATCTAACCAGTCTGCACAGTCCAGTGGCGTAACAATATTATATTGTAAACACCTAATGATTTGACATCATTTTCGCTATTTCTCGATCTCTTTTACATGTGTTAAATACCTAAAATAATTATTTCTTTTGTACTACTTATTTGTTTATTTTGTTGTAGTAGGCACTACCTTATTTAGTTGTTAACGTGTAAAAAGACTGGATTCGCTGTATGAGAACATCAAAACATTTTGGATTAAAATATGCGATAATTCCTGTTATGAGTACATCCGTCCCTGAAATCAAACATTTGGATTCGAACTCTAATTATTACAACAAATCCTAGTGAATTGCTCGACATATCAAAAAAAAAATAAATGGAAAAAGCCTTTCAACCTACCCGGTCTTCTTTCTATTGAAAGAACGAGTCGGTATGTAAAAAAAATAATTAACGTATCTACGAAAATTTTTTTTATCTCGTGGACGCCTAGAAATACTAAAATTCTATAGATACTTGAGTGGTTCTTTGTCGAGAGCTACTATACTGTGTGGGTTTCAGTCTCATAACATAACATAACCTTCAGAAAGAAACAATTTTACTATGATGACTAAGCATATTTTTATTTGATTCTTTATAGTTAATTGATAATAATTATATAATAATAAATTCATTTATTTATCTAAAGAAGATAGTAAATACAATTAATACACATAGGGACAAAGTAGATGTATAGTTTCAACAAGACAGAATAATATAATAATACAAAAAAGATACAATAGTAAATAAAAATAGCATTAAAAATAACTTAACTAAACAAAAATTGCATTGAGAACAACTTAACTACTCGTAGGTTACTAAGAAGTATTTTTCTTTAAATATAAAAGTTGAGATTTAAATTGTTGAACAGTTTTACTGGCCTTAATTTCATGAGGAAGAAGATTGAACTGTACAATTCCCTCGTGGAATAAACTTTTCATAGTACTACCTACTCTTAGTTGTTCTTTTTACATAGAAATTATTTGTAATTGCCGTACGAGTATTACGTAGGTGTACCTTAGTAACAGGCAATAACTGTCATACTAGATAGTCCGGTAAAATATTATTAATCATCTTAAAAATAAAAGTCATAGTTTGGAAGTAAAGAAATTGTTCAATGTTAAGCCAGTTCAATGTATCTAGCATCCTTTGACTACTTGAGAACCTGTTGCATCTTAATATTACTCGCATTGCCTTATTTTGAAGAACCTGCAACCACAAGAATTGTTATTTCTTATTCTTGTGCTGCAACCTACTAAAATTTGTACAACTTACCTATAACACTGAACTGCAATAGAGAAAGTGAGGCAATATTAGTGTATTATAAACTGTTAAATTTGTGGACATTGATATAAAAGGAGCAACTCTACTGAAAAATCCTATCTTTTTGCCAATTTTTTTTTATATGTATTCAATGTGCTTATTAAATTTCAATTCCCGATCAATTACTAGACCTAAGTATTTTATTTCCTGAACAAGCTCAACTTTTTCATTATTTATTAGAATATCAAGATTTAAACTGATAAATTTGTTGTACAAATAATTATTACCCACAAACATACATTTAGATTTCAATTCATTTAACTTAAGTTTATTGATTTTAAATTTTTCTGTCAAAACCTTTAATTCTAAGTTTATTGGCAAGTTGCATTTTAAGCATATTAAATTACAATCACATTTTTCAAATATCTTGATACGCATAACAATTAATACTCTAGTAGCAGTTTTATGAAAAATTTCAATATCAAATTATGTCTTTTTTGTATTTTCTTGATTAATACAATATAATATAGCGTATAAGCATATTTTCATTTTGGTACCTTACCTTGGATAGTGAGCGCGAGGAAGCTATCACAATGCCACAATTGCAGGTATAAGATAAGGATAAAAACGGTAAAAAAAAAAACGACCCACACGTCTCAATTAGCGGAGGGTGTGGTCGTTTTTATCCTTATTTCATACTTGCAATATTGGTAGCATTGTATTGTCTTCCTCATGCTCATTGTTAGATGTAGAATACCAAAATTGAATTTTGCTCATTCTGTATGTTTCTTTAATTTACTACTCTGGTTAGGGCATAATGTCTTCCCTCACTCACATTCTTTCTATAGTAATATATAAATAGTCTAATTGAATGTGGAGCGTTTTACAGGAATACCCAGGATTGTATACTTAATTAGATCTCTTTCTCGCCTATTACTATATTATGCAGTTCCCTTCTGTTTGGTAAAATACGATACATCCGCGTTATTGACGGTTTGAACTTTTCAACTAAATTATTAGGGACTCGAGTATCGTTCTGTATTAAATACTATTTGATTATACTCGTACATGCGTTTAATTATCTACAAACAGCAGTCATCTAAGGTAGGATAAATTATTATATTATGAATTATACTGCACGCTTATATGAAGTGGTTTCGTTAATCAGTAGTTAAATATTAAAACACCACATGTAAGAAATATTTTATTTTATTAGTACGAATGTTGTATATTATGATCCTCAGTTAAAATATTTCAATGAATACCACCCACGCAAGTTTGTTTATCTTTCTGGGCGATACTAGCCAAGGGCCTGATGTAATGTTATGTCTAAGATGAATATCGAACTACGGATATTGGGTTCTCAATGTTTCTCTGGTTTGGTGTTTGGTTTCATTTGAGTGTTAACCCGCTAAAAAGATTAGGTCTGTTTAAAGTGTGCGCCGTGTGTATAGTTTGTTGCACCATAATTGAGGGTGAGTTTATCACTGAGCATTCTTACTAGTTTTGTATAATAACTTTGATATACATTTGAATTGAGAGTGGTATTTGCTTGAGATATATGATTAATTAAGAAAGTCATTAAATATTAATTTTAAATGTGATAGTCTGGTACGTATTGGCGTGCATATGATTAATTAAGAAAGTCATTAAATATTAATTTTAAATGTGATAGTCTGGTACGCACAGTGGCGGTCGGTCCATGGACGCAAGGGAAGCAGTGCTTCCCCTGGGATTATTAAAAAAAACATAATTAGAACCCAATTATTATTTATCACATATATTAATCATTAAAATTTACTTTTACCCAATTTCAATAGATACGGCCCTGCTTTTCAGCAGCTGAGATAATGTTGCATGATAAAACCGTAACGATGACGCACTCGATTAATCGAGCCAACACGAACTCGCGCGACTTCGATATATGTAAGCTGAGATAACTCTCTGATGCAGGTAACTTGTTGAAATGCGTCCAATCCCCACTTCATAATCTTGATATCTGAGCTGTATAGCATCGTAATACGTTTTATTTTATAGATTTTAATATCGATTTTAATATTATACTTAATATTAATCTTCCTAGTATTATTCTCAGCTTTTGTGCTATATTTGTAAAAACTTTTTTTGATGTTTCTAAACCTGTGGTGCGGCGACAAATGATTGTTAAAACGTTGAATATTAGTGCGCGTGTAAGCAGATTTAGAATTACTTATTAAATTTGGAAGCTGTTCCTAGCACTGTGGAAAATATTATTTGCGTTTGTGTGGTGTGCAATTTGTTGAAAAGGGGATTTTCAACATATTCGTTTCAAGTTAAACTGGATATTATTAGAAACGGGAAACCAACACATGATTTAAAACTCTTAAAAACGAAAGTTAAATCATGCTATAGGTACTTTAATATTGAAGTGTACAGTGCTAATCAGTGGTTAACGGGTTGTGAAAATTTGTGTAAATTATTTTGTTGGCCATGTGTACTGTTCACAAATGAAAAAGGTGTTTGGAATAAAAATGGCTTTTCAGATTTAAACAACAATCACAAAGTGATAAAAAGGCATGGTAAGTGTGACACTCAATTTGCGAGCGGTGCTAAAAGAATAAACATTTGGAAAATCACGAATTGAGCATTCATTAGATCAGCAGTTGAAAGAAAGTGTTAAAAAGACTTATTGACATTGTTTGTTTTCTCGGCGAAAATGAACTTAGTTTTAGAGGTCATACTAAATCTCGGAGCGTTGCTAAAGAGGGGCAATTTTATCAATTTAGTTGATTTATTAGCAAAATACGATACAATTTTAAGTAACCATCTGGAACACTCCACGATATTTCGCGGTACATCAAATCATATTCAAAATGATTTGATTCAGTCGATAAGCAATATTGTTTTAGAAAAGATCAAGCAAGAAATAAAAAAAGCTCCTTTTGTTGCAGTTATGTTAGATGAAGCAACCGATATTACGAATATTAGTCAATTGTCAATCGTAGCTACATAAATCCAAATGGGAAAGTCCAAGAGCGCTTTTTTAGGATTTTTAGACATAACAACGCCATGAACGACCGCAGCTTTATATACTATAGTTTGTCAGATAGTCGATGATCTACAGTGTGGTACTAAACTTATCGCCCAAAGTTATGATGGGGCCGCTAGGCTGGTGAATTGGAGGGCCTGCAGGCCAAAGTAAAAGAGACTTTTCAGAATGCAATATTTGTACATTGTTTTGCGCATCGATTAAATTTAGTTCTAGCTCAATCTGCAGCGTGTCTTAAAGAGTGCAAAATATTTTTTTTCAAGTATTAGTGGAATGGCTGCCTTTTTTTCAAAATCATCAAAACGGACACGAGAATAAAAACTTTTTCAAAAAATTCAACCAGTGAAGAGCGGCTTTCAAAATTGTCCCTGTTGACAATAGAAAGTGACTTTGTGAAGGAGATCTCCCAAAATTCAAACTTTTACGACGAAGTTATTTCCGACATCGCAAAAAAAGAGAGGCGGATTAAACTACATTGTAAATAGGTAGGTATGTGCATGTTAACTACTTAACTAGATGGCTCAATTTATACTTGGCTAGAGAGTGCACGATGGCTAGTGTGACTGAACAAACTCTCTATTTCGCTGCTGGTTCAATCCTCGCCACCGGCGCTGGCAATGTCGGTGGATATGGTTGTGTGTCTGCGTTTTTTTTCATAAGTGTAACCCTCGCCCGTGCAGCTTCGGCTTTGGAATCGGGGGTTGTCTAATTTTTGTGGTGTTTTTATGTTTTATGTTTGCGGTCCTACAAGTGTACTTTTTTCTAGTATCATAACTTTGCAGCTTTCGAAATTTGCTTTAAAATGAGTATACGGAAGCCACGCCCCTTTTCTTAAAATAATTTTTGCCTCGCTTCGCTCGGGGCCTCGCGCTACTCATCACTCTATATTACAAACTGCTTCCTCTGTATCAAAACTGACCGCACGCCCCTGGGTACGCATTGACGTGCATATGATTAATTAAGCAAGTCATTAAATAGTTTTGGCGCCCATTGCACTCTTGGTGTTACCGGGGATATTATTATTGTTGGGTGGTTGGTTCTTGGGAGGGCCCTCGAGTTTTGGTGCCCATTGCACTCCTAGTCCGCCTGGTGAATCATTTGTTATTGGTCGTAGCTCACGGGAGGACCCTCGATTTTTGGTGTCCATTGCACTCTTGGAGTTATTCACAGGGGTTTATGTTTATGTTGAATTAATGAAGGTAATACTTGAGAGGGACCTCGCGTTTTGGTGCCCATTGCACTCCCGTTATTATCCTGGAGCTCTTTAAGTGCACACTTAAAGTTGGCACTGTGCATTCGGTGTCAAGAGCAGTACATATGTTTGATTGTTTAAGATGTCGTAGGGCTTGTCTACGTAAACTAATTATGACGAGAAGGCCGCCCTTCGTTTTATTGGAGTGGCACCTCTTATATCTTTAGTAACTATGCATTTTTATTATTAAACTTGGGTTAACTAGCAAGTAGGATGCTCAGATGTATTTATTTATTACAGTAACTACCTCTAAAGTCTTAAAAGCCAAGGGTCATCTCCACTTCACGGTCCGTCACCACACTTGTCAACATCTACTCTGGCGCATCGAAAGTTCTTTAAGTAAAATACTTTGTTCAATAATATTATAAATAAAAAAAAATAGTATCTCTCTCATAATCTGTCTGTCTCTTTATACTATCGTTTCTTTTCCTTCCATTCATTCTCATTTTTTTTCTCTCTTACACACATATAATACAACCCCCTGTATCCCTGAAGGTACCTCAAGGTGCCTTGTGTGGGAGAGGGCTACACATTTAGAGACAATAGACACACACCCTATGTCCGAGTACGCTAGGATTAATTTCTGGTTTAGAAAAAATCCTAGCTCCTCACCGAGGATCGAACCCGGGACTCCAGAGTGAGAGGCAAGTGTCCTTACCACTCGACCACGAAAGCACACAGTAGTGACCCTGAAATCGACCCTGATTTTTTGTCTTTATCCTAAACATATCTACTCGCTATTTATTATTTTATTCACAAATTTATACTCCAATTTATGCTAATTCTGACAGTTTTTTCAAACAGAAAAATGTATTGAAAATATTGTCGCTCTCCTCTGTATATTTGTTTCATAAGATTATTTCTGTTTGTACGCCGTAAAGAAATAAGATTAAATTTACTTTAACACCCTGTATTTCATTAACTAGGGACATTTTACTTCGGCATTTTTGGTTATATCTTAATCATATTTTGAGTCAAAGAATCTCCAGCTACTCTATGTCCCATTCTTTATGATTTACCCTGTATACTATGAAATAGTCTGATACAAACCCATAGTAGTTAGCGTCAGATAAAATTTTAAAAATGTACTACGAAATTTCCATGCAAATTTAATGGAGACATTTCAGATTTTGATAAATATTACAAAGTGTAACGGCCCAACCCCCCTCTCGTATATTTAATTTATAATTTCTATTTTATCCTGGTTACGACACCAGTGTGACAACCCAACCCTCCCTCGTATTTTTTTATTGTTTAATTTTATTTCCCTCTTTCTAAGTCTCACCTGTCGTGAAGCGACAGGTAATACTTAATTATTTAATTGGCCTTTTTCGTGATCGTCTAGTTTTAGTGGTAGGACCCCAAATGTGTTGTGTTATTGTAACCTCACAGGTACGTTTATAAAGTTTGGTATTACTTTGTTTCATTTATAAGATTTAATTTGCTTTAATTTAATTGGTATACCTGTAGTAACTATTATGACCCCTAACCTGCACTGCACTGACATCTGTTTTAAAAGAGTACTCAATATAAGATTTGACTTTATGTTTATTATTATTAATGTGCTTAGAATTCACTTTGGTACTTGAAAGTAGAAATAAGTCAAGGAAACTCAAATACCGTTTGTACATCTTTTATTCCTATACTGAGACAACTGTCTATAAGAAATAGATTACAAAACTTACAGGAACAAAACCTTGTTACATGTACGGTGGACAACAGTCCACGAAAAATACATAGCTATTTAGCTAGTTGAACCTGCAATGTAACCAAACCTGGTTACATGCGCGGAAACTTCCGCTTCGTAGTTTAAATGACATATGTAGAACTCTACATATGGGTGAAAGAGAAACTTCCCGTGTATGTGGAACAGAGTGTCCCCTGTCACATGAACCGGCCAGAGGCCGACAACCATGCCTTGTTATTGAATTCGTGGGCTGGTGCTACCATAAAACAGTATCACAAACACAACTGACGCTTGGCCAACGAAGATTCGATGCATATGCGGAACCCCGACATATGACGAGCAACTGCCCGTATTATTATGAGCTGTCGAATGCAGGCCGCCAATCAAGGCTTAAACCAACCTGAAACGAACTACTCCGTAGATTTGTTAATTCAGCCGACACCGCTTGTGTTGTGGCACGCTTATGGGAGCGGTAGCCATAAATCATTAATCGGTGTATACAGGTTGGCTGGACCCGGACCCCTGCCGAGAGACAAGGCCCGCGCCCAGACAACCGCATGTTTTTGTTGTCGGCGCTTCACCGTCTCACAGGACAGCGGCACTCTGATCCCCATATGGGTAATGCACTCTGATGAAGTTACAAATATTGCAGATTCAACTGGACATTAAATTTTTGGTATATTATCTTATTTAGACCTGGCTTGAAAAATAAAGGAAAAGTTCCAACTATTATCGGAATGAATATTGACTGTTCTAATTATTAGTAAACATGTAATGAGCAGTGTATTATAACAAAAAGGCCCTTCCTATAAATCATGTGGTACCACCGGTCAGATATTGTTGAAAACCGCGAAAACCAAGCATATAGAGTCGTACTTTGGTTAGCGTTGCCATTTTACTCGAAACAAAGAAATTGCATTAATTTCATGATCTTTTTTACTGGACTCGAGTACGTAGCAAATGGCAACGCAGTATAATAATTATTTAGGTGACATCCTTACCAATTCTGGTATACACGGAGAGTTCCGCGGGGCCCACTCCCCCGGATTCCTGAGTAACGCCTGAGTTACTCGCCTCCATGTCGACGGCGGTGTCGGCGGCTAGCGCACGCTAATGCAGCGCGGCGCCCAATGTTAGTTATAACGGCAAGACAGGGCCACTCTCTTATTTCTCGACTCCTCAGAACAAAAGCATAGGCTTGTGCTGTCAGAGTCGACCTGGTGCACAGCTAGATTACAGAGAGTCGTACAAACACTTCGTACCCGGTTCTTTCGAACCAAAGCTAAACGCTTGGGGGTAGTCAGATGTGGGGCACGAGTCTGCCACGTAGAACTGGACAATCTCTTTATAGCCGGTTCGTTAGAACCAAAGCGTATAGCTTGGGGCTGTCAGAGATGTGACCACGATCGTAAGCTGCCTCGCGTATTTATATGATTTCCCGTGAGTGAATTCGTGGTCCAAGCCTGCAAGTTAGACGGAGATAGGCAAACGCTCCGTTTTGGCTTTACCCACGATATTTACTTTGTGATGCATTTAGGTGAGAAGTGATATAATGACTCTATGTTTACAGCCTTTGAATTTCTTAGTAAAACTCTTACAACCCTACGTGTTTACGTTGGTTTGTTTATGTTATTTCCTCTTGGCTAAAGAATGCTTTGAGATTTTGTACAGTTTTGTCAATGTCTTAAAATATTAAATGAATACTGCGTGTACTACGTTTTCTGACAAAATTATAAGAAAATGATTTAACCCTTTTCATGTAATAATGAATTTGTAATTTAAGGATATAAATGTTTGGAAATAATTTAGTTTTATGTAAAAATTATAGGAAATTTATTCGCAATGAAGCAGCCCAGGGTTGGGATGCTTCAAAAGAAAGAAGAGATAAAATTTAAAAAATATATACTACGAAATTTCCATGCAAAATTTCAAATTTTGATAAATTTTTCAAAGAAAAAACTACTAGAATAAAACATAGCAGATTAATGTCATATTATACAAAAAAAAGAAAATGATGCAGCTACGGACACGTGTTTCGAAATTATTGTTTTTTTGTCAGCGTATCGTAGCTTAGGGAAAAGGATCTGGAATGGGATAAATCACTGACAAACACAAACCAAAGGTTGAAGAACACAGTACCGTCATAGCATCAATGATTTCAAGAAACTTTAATAATACAAGCAAACAATAATAATTTTAATTAATAATATATTATTAAGGTTGTTGGTAAAGTTCATATAAAATCAAACATTTACTAACTATTCTTATAAATATAAGAGATACGTAGGAATTTATATTAAAAAAATTTTAAAAATATAAAATATAAATAAAATAAAATATATTAAATGTAACAGGTATAATAAATAAATAAATTTTCAAGTCCATTATAAAGTCAAATATCAAAAGTAATAAATTTTATGGTCAATATTACTTCGAAGTTTATATAGGCAAACCATGGAGTAAACAGATAATGTGACGTTCAGTTCGAGTATTCAGTGCCCCAATTACATTAGATTCCCTGAGATAAGATAAGCTTCTAAACACAAAGGAAGTGTTCCATGTCCGTAGCTGCAGAGTTGTTTTCGGGGGGGGATATGGCACTAAACCTTCTTTATATTATACTTATCCTGTCAAATTTGAGTTTGAGTCTCCCATTAAACTAATATTTCGCCAATAGTTAAATAGCTGGATAGAATTTAAAAATCTTGAAAGTAGAAAAATTGCATTCTCTATATCACCTTCGATTATTCATTGAAATGAAAGTAACGCTTATGTTTTTATTATGACAAATTGCCACTATGAAAAAATACCAAAAAATATACTGTGCTTTCATTAGTGGTTCACAAACTACGATTCATTTAGTTTCTTTTAAATAGTCGTTTTGCACGAAAAATTACTATTTAGAATAATTTTGTTTGTAATTATTTATGAAAATTCATTTTATACCGCACAAAAAACTACTTTCGTTATTTGGAATATAAAATAAGTATTTTAAGGAACTAAATAATCATATGGTTTGTTCACATTTATGCACCGTACAAGAATAGATCATCCTAGTAATGAAAGTAATCGACTACCTCTTTTTAAACTTTTACTATTTTTGATATACTTAATTAGTACATATTATTTCTACAATTAATTAATTAATATAAGTATCAACACACAATACAGCAAACACAAATTAAATCTAAAATGAACAAGTAATATTTACTTATTACCAACAGTGGCTAGTTGCACAGAACTACATTACACCTAAACAGATAAAAGATAAAGGAAATTTATTCAGTTATGACAACTTTTTACTTCTATAAGTAACAAAAAATAAAAATGTGAATATATAATAAAATTTTTATCAATGTGTAAATGTGTGTTATTTATTTCAATTTGGTAGTGCAGCAATGCAGCACATCCAACCTAGTAAACCTGTGAAGTTACAGACATCCTGGAGAATTCTAAAATACAGCTGAAATGTGAATTCTTAATGCAAAGTATATAAATCTTCTGCGAAACATTATTTTAAGCTAACAGATGTATAGAAAACTGCTACAGACGTAATTACTAAGATACTTCTTCAAGAAGCTTATTAAACTAATTTAGTTAGAAGTCTTATTCATAGATTAATATAAATCGTTGGTAGTTATCTTTATAGTATTATTAAACATATAGTTTCTGTAGTACTTTATATCGCATTATTGATATATTGTTTAGATTCAGTAAAACCTCTTTATGTAACTTCGTTTAGTATTTGTCAACACTTAAAAAATACTCTAGTCAAATGTCTCTTTCACTCCTAAAGTGGCATGTTTTATATAGGTATAGCGTACATTTACTTTTTTTATAATCGCGACCAACTTTGTGTAAGAAACAGACATATACTTACTGTCGCTGCCATTGTGATGCTGACAAAAAATATAGGGAATAAAAATGTGAATTTAAGAGATTTTGGTCAATCTAATTATGCTACTTGTAGTTTAAAACCACTAATAAAGTAATCACTTGTATGTTGACAGGTTAAATTACTCAAATTTGTGTATCTAAGAAAAAAAGTTAGATTTTATTTTCCTAAATACTCATCATCTTTGGGAAGCGCTTGGTTTTTGGCCTACAGTATCCATATTTTACCATTAACTGGTCTGCGTTGACAAATTTGATATCACACTGCTCACAAATCTACTGAAATATCACAATATTAAAAGAAGTAAAGTGTGAAAGCCTACGACCACTACAGAACATTTTTAAGATGTTTATGGCCGACATTCGTAATTCTCAGTGAAGTTGATAGTCTTCGCATAAGACTTCTCGTAAAACGTTTTACTTCTTTAAGAAACCTCTTTAGCATTTCTTGTAGAGTTTTTTTGGTTTATTGGGAAGGTGGCACATAGTAGGTATTTTTCAAGAAAACGAGGCAAAGACTCTGTTATCATTGTAGATATCTTAATTGAATAAAAAAAACTTCTAATATTATCTAAATCAAATAAATATTCATAAAAATACACTTAAAACATAACACGAATATAAATTCCTTAACCAAAATAATTTAAATGTACAGATACATGTAGATTAAGAACCCAATGACGTGGTTAATTTTGATTTTAAGTCATTCATGAAATGTGCCAAAATGTGTTTGTGCATATAACATTTTTCCTACAGCGTGCTGATAAGGTTCATTTTCCATTCTAAATATGATATTCTTCTTTTGACAGGTGTTTTAACATCTACTGAATTTGATCAACCGGAGTAATTACCGAGGCGCGTGGTGTTGTCGATGGTTGTCGGTGTAATGTATATCACATCGCTAAATTTTAAATTCACTGAACGGTGCGATGCTAACATGTCACACAACACGTAACCTTGAAATATCGAAGTTTTTAAATGTTAAGACATCTATCGTTAAATGTTTAATTTGAGGATTACCACTCCATGTTTTTTTAAACTTATAAATAACCTCAACATCCCAAAAGCAAAGAAAGAGTAATCGTACCACGTTACCAACTCGAAGAGTGAAATTAATTTCCTCGAAGTTTATAATCTAAAATAGCATTTCCTTTACAAACTAAAAATATTTCCTCTATTAAATCCAACTAAACATGAAAATATTGTAGTAATAAAACAATTATGTATCAGGGTTACATAGTTACGTTATTTCTTAAGGATAATATATGATGCATCAATGTTGATGTTACGGATTATGTCAGGGTAACAAACGTTGAGTTGTTACATTACAAACACAATATTATTGTAATATTTATATAAGGCTGTAAAAATATTTGTACAATATTTAAATGTTATTTTTTGCAACAGAATAACATTATCACAGTATTTGTTTAATATAACAAAAATATTTATACAACGTTAAAATAACTTTTTGGATTTTTTTTTGTTACATTATATTAATAAAATATATAAATATTACTTTTACATATTTTCACAACTAATGGAATGTATTTTAATATTAATAAAATACTGTTTTAATGAGTTTACTATATTACTATCAATATGTATGTATATGTAACATTTTTATTCAATGTTTATTAAATGTCCAATGTTACACCTTATAATTATAGTAGAATATTTCAGGTTTCAAGGGTGATTGGTGAATACATATTTATTTAAAAACCATATACATTTTAGGATTAAAACAATAATGACGTTTCGTCTTTTAATGTAGGCATCTTCAAATTAAAAAAAAAAAAAATAAAATACCTACCTAAGTAATTCTTGCCTGAAGACAAATAACGGCATATAATTATTGAAACTTATTATCAATAACAATATCAATGTTATAATGTATTGCTTGTTCTCAGGCAACAACTGTTAATAGGTATTTTCTTTAATGTTTTTTTACCGAAGATGCCTATATTAAGGGATTGTTTTTAACCAAATGATAATATGATTTTAAATAAATATTCCGCAAATACCCACGAAACCTGAAAAATTTTATATACATAAAAAAAAGAAAAAGAAATTAGTTATAATAGTAGTCACACCTGGAATTTGAGATATACACTACTTGCAACCAAAGTCCAAACCACATATTGAGACTGCTGTTGGAACTGACAACAAAATATTTTTTCATATATTTCTTTTGCTAAAATTTATTAATTATAACATTATATTTTATTAAGAGTTCGTAATTCTACAAATATTTGAAATAATAGTTCTAGAAGAAACAAGGAATGTTGGGATGTTGCCTAAAAATTCCGTTGCAAGCAAAAAATTTTTAAAACCACCCAAGGTTTGGTTCCGATCTCCCGATCCACCAACCTAAAATTCCAGGATCCGCTGCTGTTATAAATAGAAAAAATAATTATCTTGATAAAAAATAATTTTTGATTTTTCCACTCTCATTGTACCTAAATGATAATTAAATATCTAGGGTACATACTTCACTGAAAAAAATTATGAAAGAAATAAATGAAATCGCAAAATCGAAATTATCACTGTTTTTTTTAAAAAACCCTGCTTTCTTAAAAGTTATGAGCAACTTTAAATTAAAAAAAATGGTGTATATTTATATATAAATATGTTTTTAATATTGTATATGTATAAGTATTAGTTTTATTTTAATAATAAACTAAGACAAAGTTCAATTCTATAATACAAAATACAAAATAAATCTAGTTTATGAGATTACATCTTCTGAAATCTGAAACAAAAATAAATTCATCCCTTTAGTTTATTCTATGCGTAAATAGATTACTCATTTCTTAAGGCAATTCAAATTTTAACAATTAAAATTACTAATAGAGTAAAGTAGCGTTAGAAGGTTTGGAGAAAGGACTTTCATTTTAAAAAATAAAATAAATACATATAATTCATGCGGTCGTACACCTGATTGGATATAAAAAGTTTGTTTAATATGAAATGATACTCGAATTTTTAAATAATTTTTGTAAGTTACCGCAATACCGGCCTACCTTGATAAAGAAGTAAATAAAAATATGTACCTACTTATCAATAGTATCAATACCATAGAATTGTCCATGACGGCTGTGACCTATGGCTGTCACCATAAAACTAAGTGAGTCAGTCAGTAGTGGCTTTGCAAAATTAAAAAGATGGCGAAATGCGTGCGCCTTTCCTTTCTCGAAGTTTCTATCACATAACCCAGTATCTCACCGCGACCTATTACTGAACATTATAACTACATTGTCAACAAATTATAAAAATAATATGATAATTTTATACTGTTGCCGAATTAATTTAATGTTGAACTTAAACATTAAATTAAATACGAGGTCAATATTACAGATACATTTCATTTAATACAATATGGCAATGTAAATAATACAATATTAAAAAATTATATTTAAATAACGTTGACTAAATGTTGAAAATTATGTTATAAGTTACATTATATTCACGTTAGATACACACTGAGAAAACGTAAATAAAAGGGTTCCTATATTACATTAAGAAAATGTTATTTTTAAAATTTCATAAACATTAAGATATTTCAAAATATTTCTCATTAAAACATACACAAAACGTGACAGAAAAAATGTTAAAAAGTTACTTGTTTTAAATACTTTGTAATATTATTTTAATGTTTCATGTTTAGTGGGATTAATAGCTAAGTTGAAATAAAAATTGTGAAATTTGATTTTTGCAAAAGGTTTTTGGTTACTAATTTTGTCAGAGAACACGAGTTGACAACATGGATTGTTCAACATTGAAGGTGTGTAAAATGCAACGTCCCTAGATCACTGTTGAAAATTTAACTAAAATTACAACGACAGCTGGCACTAAACACAGGCATAGTTGTATTTAAGTCACTTTTCTATGTCACTGAACGCATTGATGACAGAAAGTGTTAAAAATTGTTAAATAATGTTTGGCACTGAACGTGTCCCCGGATTATAATCTGACCTGTTGAACTTTGACAACATCTTTGTCATTAACTTCGTTTGATCAATCTAAATTTTATTTTGTTCATGATCACAGGTTATATAGAAACCTAAGACATAATTTGCTTTTCCCAGTACACAAAACACGAGGCCTAATATTTCATATGCAGCCAGTCTTGTAAGTATATTCAATAATAATCCGAGGAAAATACATAGGAATGCTGCCAAGAGAATTTTTATTTATTTGAAAGGTACCTTGTCATTCAAGATTGAATTTTCTGCGTTTTTGAATGTTTCAAATGACGAAAATAACGAATTATGTTGATTTTCTTTTTCTTATCTGAATTTTTGGGATGCTTGAAATTTCTTTTTTTACTGTACAGTCCTTAGATAAATGTTCATATTTATTACAATTGTACTATCTCGGATTGAACTTCTTAAAATTACTGTGTCTCTTTCTTATATTTGTTAAATAAAATGACCGTTGAGGAAGACGGTTTCTGTTTTACTTCTTGCAATAACTTACTTCGTTTTTATACTGTCGGCAGATAATGATGGGCCTAAGTTTTCCCTTGCCATAATCATTGCTTTAAATTCTTCGGACAAACTGCCTAATAGGAACGTTCCTAACCATTCATTTGTGATTTCGAATTGATTTCATTTATCTTTTGTACTGCAGTCATAATTTGAGCTACATACTCCTCAACGGTTTCACAATTTTCCAGTCTGGTGTTTATTAAACTTCTAATTAAGCTAATTTTCCGGCATAACCCAGAATCATGAAATGTAGCTTTTAGTATTTTCCAAACTTCTTTCGCATTTATGGCATTCTGAATATGAATATAGTTACAGATTTGAATGCATAATAATCTTGGATTTTGCCTCCACATCTCTAGCTTTGGCTTCTTTTGATATAGTCGTATCTGTACCACCTATGGACCCCCACAAAATCTCGTGTTCCAAATATGCACGCATTGCAAATTGGTATGTGTTATAATTTTCAGAGCCTTTCAATTTTTCTGTTGACAAATTATTTGACATTATTCATCGTGTATATAACACTTAGTTTATATACGATGTATTCCTCAGATTTCATAAACAATATTCACTGGCACAGATCTAGGCCCATAACCTTTTGGAAGTTCATAGATTACCAATAAAATATTATGAAAATGAATACTCTTTTATTAAACAAAACGTAATCAATAATACTTATATCAATACTTAGATACTCAAAATAAAGTACAAGTCATATGTATGTTGATCCAAGGTTCTTATTCCAACAGGTCTTTTTTCTATTAGATGCACATTGGCACGGAGAAACTTGCTGATGGTCTCAAAAAAATGTAATTATTTTATATAATTGAACAAATTTTTGGTTGACAATATTTTAATTATAACCAATATAAAGGTACTTTATATTTTTACATTTTGCATATTGACCATGCAATAGAAGAAATCATAAAAATAATTATATTTTTTGGGATTGTACGATATGCAAGAATGACTTTTTGTTCCACAAATAACAAAGTTTTTCCATGTCAATCCGTCCCCTAATAAATAAAATTACCCTGTAAAATTTTCGTATAAGATTTTAAATTTGTATTGATTGGGTGATTCTAAGAAACTTCTTTATTTAGCATCTTGCCGTAAGATTAAAACCAAGGAGATTTTACTCTTAAGTCTTTTACACTTTATTCCACCACACGCACGCACACGAAAGCTCACGCACGAACACAAGCAAACGCACACCAATACGCTCACACACGCATGCAACCATCCACACACACGCTCGCACACATTCATACGCATACACACACACAGACACACTCGGTACATTATATCAGGAAGTGTGTTGAAAAATAGATTACAATAAAGTGGATAGTATTATTGATAAATTTATTATTGAATTAAGACAGAAAATATTAATAAATTGATTTCTAGAAAGCGTTAAAATTAATTTTATAACACGAAATATAGAGAAAATTGCCAATAGATCAATAAGTGATAAAGGCAATAACGACATCAAAACTATAATTGGCAATTTTCAAACGATTTCCTGGAAATTTTAAAAGGATGTGGTAGAGTAGGAAGCGTGAATAATTGTGTTTACAAAAGACTTTTGGAGTATCTTAAATTTCACTGAAATTCTCCCTTTGTCAAGAAATATTTACAATTTTCATAAAATTGAAAACTGAGCTAAAATCATAATAGAAGCACTTTATTGAGATGATATTTAAAATTTTAATCCATCCAAGTAACAATGGTTGCATTTGCATATAAATTGCATATTTCGGTTTTTGATAGACTTATTTTCTCGTGAAATTACAAATTTCAATCAATGGTGAGGTTTAATTGTTCTGTAATCTAATTTTATATAAAATAATCACACTTTCTTTAATTAGATATTATCAAGACAAATTGCATTGTTAAAAATGACAAATTAACATAACTTTGCTCACTAAAGTGAGTATAAACTCTCTGTATTAAATTACAGATAGTTTATATTTCTTAAATATGATTAGATGATTTATCCAATTTGATGACTTCCATGTAAGGCTAATCTAGCCAAAACTGATACGATATTTTGATAACAATAGTAATATAAGTAGAGACAAAAGACAAAAAAAATCCATTCTATATAGGCGATTTCGAAATAAAATATTTAAAGCGAAGAATTAAGTATTTTCTTTATAGATACACCAAATACATAAGAGCCTCAGACAAATTTGCTCTCATGGATAAAAATATTCAATTAATTAATTAATAAATAATAACCTCATATTTAATTTTCTACTAGATGAAAATATCGCGATGCCTCATCTGTAACGAAGTGTGTTAAGTAATTAACAGACTTTTTTTGCACTTTTAAAATGATCTCGATGAGTTATACAAAAATGATTCTATCGAAAAAATGTAGACATGAAAATAATACAATCCTCGAAAAAAAGTTTTACTAAACTAAAACTGTAATTTACAATTGTCAAATTTAAACAACTGCTTTGTAAAAAGTTCTAAAAATAGGTAATTCTTATGACAGTATATTTAACTCTTTCTTATTTAAAATATCAGCCAGTTTTTTTAGGCTACGAGAAACAAACAATGATTGATATACCTACATTTATGAATTTTTTTAACTTCAATTAAAAAAATACGTCAGAAACAAAAAAAAAAAACAGTTTCGTTGTTGTAGTTTGTGGAGAAAGCATTTTTTTGGTCTACGATGTCAATTTCTTAACCTTAAATTAATATATTTGAATAATTATATCAACATAATTGGAAATTACGAAATCAATTTGATATTTTCGTTTCTATTTAAAAATAATCTACATAATCAAAAACGTAGAAATATTAAATTAAACTTTTTTCTACTCTATTTTAGGGTACAATGCCTACCAGATGCTGTGTAAAGTACTGTCTTAATCCTAGTGACAGAACAATAAATATTATCATACCACAGATTTCCAAAGAATAAGGAGCTGAAAAAGAAATGGCATTTATTTTTGTGAAAATAATGCCGTCTCTAATTTAAGCTGAATCTGTTCCGTACATTTTGAGAAGTGCGATTATTAAAGAGATTTGCGAAGAAAACTAACACGTAATTAGATTCTGTCTAACTTTTCCTAATCATTAAAGGTTTGCACCATTTTTTGATGTACATACCTATTAGTTTTGTCTATTTTTTATAACGTGATTTAAATGCAATTATTAAGGTTATCTGAAAACTAAACAAAAAAATCGACAGTTGTGTGTTCTTTTGTAACAATTAATATATTTTAAATGAATAATGTCAATGCTTCATGACACTTTAATTTACAGCTGGAGCATTACAAAATATACTGAAAGAAAATGTTGTTGCCAGTATTTTATTTGAGAACGATAAGGGGAGTGTCAAAGAGAAGATAAAAGCATTATTATCAACAATATCTTGGAGAAAGTAAAAAAGGAAAAAGCAGAAGATTTAAAGGAAATAAAATT
>JANEYF010000207.1:105000-157500 GCA_029963845.1 Rhamnusium bicolor | reverse complement strand
AAGCGTTCTATATCTCATTTACTGAATTTGGAGTGGATGGTTTAAAGTAAGGTTCATATGATTTGTATATAACGGTGAGTGTTAAGTATATCCACTTGGGCAACTAGCATCGCAAATTGTATATACACTGTATGTTCCAACATAGCTTTTTGTCGACACTAAACCATCCGGAGATTTGGCAACTTGGATTAAGAAAACATGTGGAGGATTGTCTAACGTTCTAATACTTGTTAAAGAAGTTTTGAAGTGTTATGGAGAAACTTTATTTAAGTCGTGGTAAAATTTTTTTATCACTGTTGGACCGTAAGTATTATTTCATTAATTTATTTTTTAAATAATAAATTAAAATCTTTTCCTAAATGCCCATTAACATCCATCTTTCTCTCATTCCTTATGTTATTGACAGTCTTGAAATGGAAAATTGACTAATAGATGTCTGGTATTTTATTACCATTTGACTTGGTGGAAAAAAATCGTCCAATGCAAAAATTGGAGGGCTACTAAAATGAGATCTCCTGTTTTCTGAAGCGATAGAAATTTTATGTAAATCTTATTTTCAAAAATATTTATACATTCTTTTTTGATATAGTTTACTCTTAAAATTTTGTTATAAAGGTTGGTGGAAACACTTTCTACTGAACTATTAAGGATCTACCGAGTAGTATAAAGAAAATCACCCTCATATTCAGCTTGTGGTTTTCGAGCGAAAGTACACTGACTAGAAACTTTTTTGTAAAGATATTAACCATGTAGAGTCAGAGACAGAGTTATTATTAAAATAATAAGTATTTCTCGTTACTTAAACTGCTTTTTCCAACTAAATTAATTTAATTTAAATAATTTTGAAATAACTCGTATCATTTAAATATTTTATCTTAACTAAATGCTAAAATTAGGTTTATTTAAATAGGATTTAATTAATTAAATAAAATGAGCGTATTTAAAGGGAGTGATGAAATGCTATTATAATTTAATAACTCTTGATTGCTTAGTGATATAGAATCTTGAAATTTTAGGTACATTTTATTTCTGAAAATATACATTTTATATCTACTTACCACTTACCTCACGCCATTTTAAGGGGTAGATCAAACTACCCCTTTAAATGTTTTATCTCAAACATTTTTACCCCTTAAAAATTAAAAAAAAATAGCCTTTGGATGGTCTGACTATTTAGAAACTTTTTCTCTGTATAAATGATTTGATACTATTTAACTGTTTCCATTATTTAAATGTTTTAGCAAATGATATTTTTGACCTGATATTTTTCAAATGTTTTTTTTTCCGTTGTTATTTTTGGAAAATCCTGTTTCCAGTCTGTTTTAGTTATTGAAGTTTAGCTTCAACTAATCAACACTAATAAACAGCTTTTTATATTTTAATATTTTATTATTTGCCATTTAAAAGCATTATTAAATAATCGGCATTGCATTTTATTTTAATATCAAACATTATTTCCTTATTATGCTACTAAAAATTCCTGCTTTCTTTTTTTATTTTTATCATAAGATATTATTCACTTGTAATTTAGTGTTAAAATATATTGTTGTGTAGTTGTGTTCTCTTTGTCATCAATTATAATTATTGTTGTTCTGTTTGTATTTAGTGGAATTCAATATTTTAAAATGTTATCCGCATTAAATAAATCTGAGTTTTAAAAGTTGTTTAAAATAAAAAACCAGCGAAAATTTTCAATTCGTTTTAGCAAGATAATGTACAATGTCAAACAATTAATTTCAGGTAATTAATTTTAAATTCTGATTATTTAGTATTGTCTCTAAATTACAAAATATGAAAAATTAAAATGTACATTCATTAAAGAAATTTGAAAATATACTTTATTAAAATACGTATTCTAAAAAATTACATAGTTATATAAATGTACTTTATTAATCATTGTATTGATTTAAATCTATACTTTTTGTTAGTCTAAGTAATAGATTTAGTAAGTAAAAACACAAATTTATTCTTCGATTTTGTTCAACATTTTGGTACAATATTTTGTTAGTTTTTATAAGAACAATGCAGTAGTGCCCAGAAATGTTTTACATATTGTTTATTATTGACTCATGTAGTTTTTATATCCATAAAAAAAATTGTTTGTACCAGGCGATTTTTATGACTTAAAAAAAGTTTTACCCAGTCCAATCCTATATTTTTTAAAAACACGATTTGGTTATGTGTAGAACTGAATACCACATGACAGATTTTAACTAATTGGATAAAATGATTAAAAAAAAAATATGGCGGCTCAAAAATTTGTCAAAAATTAGAAAATCCCCTGTATATCAGTAATGAAGGGCTCAAGGGGTTACATATGCAGGTGTTTTAAAATCAGCTCGATGTCCTCTATCTCCCGTTGAACTATGTACGTAAACAAATAATTTAGATATTTTTTTCAAAATTATTTTAACGTAAAAGTTTTCCTAATTGGGTGAGCACCCACTTTGAAACCATATTTATTGAGATTTCACAAAATTCGTATAAGGAGAGAATTATTAATGAGGAGAACAGTTTTTTACGGAGTGATTCATTTATCTAGGACATTAGCCACTTATATTTTTTAAATATTTTCTTCGTGAGATTAGAAAGAGGACCACTAGTGCTTTTCAACAATACTATGCACTCGATATCGATTTTTATTGAGATATTAAATTTAAAATATGTCGACTTTATTTTGCAAAGTGCAATATCTCTAAAACTGATGACATACGGGACAATGTGTTATATATTTAAGGAATCAACAATTAAATTTTTGTTAAAATAATCACAAATTTCTTTAATTTTTGCAGGCCGTCAGCAAATAACGGTTTATTTTCTTATGTTCATTTATTTAAAGAAACTAAACTTAATATATTTAAATTCATCTGTTCATCTGACGGCCTGCAAAAATTGGAGACAAATGAAAATTTTTAGGGTTATTTTGACAGAAATTTGGTTACTAATATATAACACATTATCCCTGATGTAAGTCAGAAATAATACAGTTTGCAAAACAAACAAATCACCATTTTTAAACTTATTAACTATTATCTCTCCAAAACAAAAGAAAATCGATACCAAGGTGTGGTATTTTCTAAAAACACAGCCCTCTTTGTCATTCCATGAAGAAAACATGTTGGTCTCATTTAAAAAATATAAATAGTTAATGTCCTGGGAAAATCAAACATTTTGAATAAAACCCATACTCCACAATTGCAGCTTTTCTGCTGATTATTTTCCGAAAATCTTGATCCCTCACACAGTTATCAACTATATTTTTTCAATCCCGATACAAATAAAAGAAGACGTTCATAAATTCACAATATTAGATCAATATTAAGGAAACATACAAATTAGTTGCGGCAACATCGCAGGATAGTTTAACGAACGTATAGATCCACATGTATATAATTTGGGATGGAATAACGTTGTTTCAACATAAATCGGACGGTTTGACGTTGCAACAACATAAGAGCCGCTTAACGTTGGGAAATAATTTATCGTATATTCGAAAGTATATCAAATGGACGGTTTAAGGTAAAAAATTACACGGACGGTTTGGCGTAGCATGGATGTGTATATATATATATATATACATATATATATATATATATATATATATATATATATATATATATATATATATATATATATATATATATATATATATATATATATATATATATATATATATATATATATATACATATATATATATATATATATATATACACATATATATATATATATATACATATATATATATATATATATATATATATATATATATATATATATATATATATATATATATATATATTGTTGTTTTTCAGGTTTTCGCGGGTGGTGAATGTTAAATTCGATTTCCGGGTATACTCCCGCGTAGGTGATAGGCCCCGAGAGGGACCGTGGTTGTCTGAACGACGTTTCGGCAGAATCTCATCTGCCATCTTCAGGTTCTAACCGATAACTGCTTACTGCGGCTTCTGGTTACTCGAACTGAAATGACGTTTTCTGGATCTGGCAGTTCTTTATATACTCTACCAATGTTACGCTCTGTTGCTCTCGACACCTCCGGGCGTCATGGTCTGCTGCACCCATCTCCTGATTTCGAGCGCGGCTTCGTGTAATCGGTCCTGTTCGGACGCGCATGCGTGTGTCTGTGCTTATGTCACGGTCTGTTGCACCCATCTCCTGATTTCGAGGGCGACTCCGTGTACTTGGTCCCTATTAGATTAGCTCTGGTTGATTCCTCTTCGTGTGTTCGTTGCGTTATGTTTCTTTGCTTCCTCATGGACAGCAGCATGCAATACCAGAGCAGGCTTCCATGTGGTAGGTAGTCTTTTGGGTGTCATCTCGTGTATTT
This sequence comes from Rhamnusium bicolor, assembly GCA_029963845.1. Taxonomy (NCBI): domain Eukaryota; kingdom Metazoa; phylum Arthropoda; class Insecta; order Coleoptera; family Cerambycidae; genus Rhamnusium; species Rhamnusium bicolor. The sequence continues at coordinate 153,152 of JANEYF010000207.1, read as the reverse complement.
AGATTGTGTGGTCTTTTCTCTATTTTTATGGCCTCCTGATGATTCTTGACTTGTAATGCTCGATATTGGCTAGTGTTTTTGTTTTGTCGAAATCAATCCTATGTCCTGTAGTTTTGACATGTTGAGCTAAAGATGATGTTCTCTCGTCTTTTCTAACAGCGTTTATGTGTTCTTCGCGTCTTGCACTTATTTTTCTGTTGGTCTGTCCTATGTATGATTTGTTGCAATCTTGGCAAGGTATTTCATATACCCCTTGACTTTCTAGAGGAATTTTGGTCTTTGGATTTCGAAGAATGGTACTGATTTTCTTGTCGGTCTTAAAAGTTGTTTCTATTTTATGTTTACGTAGAAGTTTGCTTATTTTATCCGTTGTTCCTTTTATGTATGGCAGATAGGCTTTTTGCTATGGGTTGTTCGGAGTCCTCTTGATTTCTCGGCCGAGATGGTTTTGACAACTTCTGTATTCTTTGTTGTGTGAACCCATTCTTTCGCAGCGCTTTGTGAAGAGTTGGCATTTCTTCTTTGAGGTTGTCTGCATCTGCTAGTCTCTGCGAGCGTGTGACTAATGTCTTTACTACTGAGTTTAGTTGTGCTGGATGGTGGTGTGACTGTGCATTTAGGTATCTGTCAGTGTGAGTGGCTTTTCTATAAACTGTGTGGCCTAGACTTCCGTCTTGCTTCTTCTTGACCAGTACGTCGAGAAATGGTAGCTGACTGTCAGTCTCTACCTCCATGGTGAACTTAATTTTGTCGTGTATACTATTCCGATGTTCTAAGAAGTTAGTGAGATTCTCTCTTCCATGAGTCCAAATCACAAATGTGTCGTCGACGTACCTTAGCCATAGGCTTGGTTTAATGGTGCAGATTGTAGTGCTCGAGTTTCTAAATCCTCCATAAAGAGATTGGCAATAACTGGAGATAGGGGGAGCCCATCGGGGAGTGTGTCGAGAGCAACAGAGCGTAACATTGGTAGAGTATATAAAGAACTGCCAGATCCAGAAAACGTCATTTCAGTTCGAGTAACCAGAAGCCGCAGTAAGCAGTTATCGGTTAGAACCTAGAGATGGCAGATGAGATTCTGCCGAAACGTCGTTCAGACAACCACGGTCCCTCTCGGGGCCTATCACCTACGCGGGAGTATACCCGGAAAACGAATTTAACATATATATATATATATATATATATATATATATATATATATATATATATATATATATATATATATATATATATATATATATATATATATATATATATATATATATATATATATATATATATATATATATATATATATATATATAATAAAAAGAAAGAAATGAGATTTACTCGCGGGATCATTACATTACAGTAAAAGAAAATTTAAATTATTGGGTATGCCCGCATAGAAAGTAGCTAACCGTAGACACGTGTTTCGACCTTACGGTACTCATCAGCACGGTAAGAAAAAAAGTTGAAAGGATGGGTTCAACTTGTTAGAAGACACAAATGGAAACACCACTGACAGGTAGCCAGGGCACAATTGTGGCTTCAATTGGACATTCCCGGTATTCGGGAGTCGACCAACATCGCCACGGAGGCAACTGTAAGCTGCCTGCGTGGAGTTTCCTACCCAGGAATATAAAAAAAAAGAAAGAAATGAGATTTACTCGCGGGATCATTACATTACAGTAAAAGAAAATTTAAATTATTGGGTATGCCCGCATAGAAAGTAGCTAACCGTGGACACGTGTTTCGACCTTACGGTACTCATCAGCACGGTGAGAAAAAAGTTGAAAGGATGGGTTCAACTTGTTAGAAGACACAAATGGAAACACCACTGACAGGTAGCCAGGGCACAATTGTGGCTTCAATTGGACATTCCCGGTATTCGGGATCGACCAACATCGCCACGGAGGCAACTGTAAGCTGCCTGCGTGGAGTTTCCTACCCAGGAATATAAAAAAAAAGAAAGAAATGAGATTTACTCGCGGGATCATTACATTACAGTAAAAGAAAATTTAAATTATTGGGTATGCCCGCATAGAAAGTAGCTAACCGTGGACACGTGTTTCGACCTTACGGTACTCATCAGCACGGTGAGAAAAAAAGTTGAAAGGATGGGTTCAACTTGTTAGAAGACACAAATGGAAACACCACTGACAGGTAGCCAGGGCACAATTGTGGCTTCAATTGGACATTCCCGGTATTCGGGATCGACCAACATCGCCACGGAGGCAACTGTAAGCTGCCTGCGTGGAGTTTCCTGTCCAGGAATATAAAAAAAAAGAAAGAAATGAGATTTACTCGCGGGATCATTACATTACAGTAAAAGAAAATTTAAATTATTGGGTATGCCCGCATAGAAAGTAGCTTACAGTTGCCTCCGTGGCGATGTTGGTCGATCCCGAATACCGGGAATGTCCAATTGTCAGTGGTGTTTCCATTTGTGTCTTCTAACAAGTTGAACCCATCCTTTCAACTTTTTTCTCACCGTGCTGATGAGTACCGTAAGGTCGAAACACGTGTCCACGGTTAGCTACTTTCTATGCGGGCATACCCAATAATTTAAATTTTCTTTTACTGTAATGTAATGATCCCGCGAGTAAATCTCATTTCTTTCTTTTTTTATATTCCTGGGTAGGAAACTCCACGCAGGCAGCTTACAGTTGCCTCCGTGGCGATGTTGGTCGATCCCGAATACCGGGAATGTCCAATTGAAGCCACAATTGTGCCCTGGCTACCTGTCAGTGGTGTTTCCATTTGTGTCTTCTAACAAGTTGAACCCATCCTTTCAACTTTTTTCTCACCGTGCTGATGAGTACCGTAAGGTCGAAACACTTGTCCACGGTTAGCTACTTTCTATGCAGGCATACCCAATAGTTTAAATTTTCTTATACTGTAATATATATATATATATATATATATATATATATATATATATATATATATATATATATATATATATATATATATATATATATATACATATATATATATATATATATATAAAACAAACAAGATTAGATTTTTTTGGTTAACCTAAAATATCATCAATAGAAAATTTTTAGAAATGAATATGTGCTGCACTTTTTCACAGCTCATAGGAAAAACACATTTTTCTTCATTAAGCTTGATTTATACATCAAACAGCACTTCTTTACTTAGAAACAGGTTTACTGTGTAGAAGCCACAGAATGCAAGAAAAGCATAAACATAAAAGGTATAGTGAAAATCATTTAATACCTGACTTATTGTCACACTAGTGTTGCAGTTTCGACATAAATATATAAAATACGAGATCATATTTTACAATTAAAAAATATAATCAACAATTATCTTAAAACTTACCTTCTTTACTACGTTGTCACGTAAAGTTTCTTGGTCACTTTTGTTTAATATAACGTAATTGTAATTAACACAATAACACAATCCCACTAAACGAAACACAAAAATACATAAAACAACGAGAAAAAGCAATAATATCAATACACAAAACAGATCGAGGTTAGGTAAAATATTGTCTTGTTCGTTCTAACAAGAACTGCAAACCTGCAGACTATGTTATGTTTAATAAAAAAAAAGTACGATGTTCATTTTTATCAATTATGCGATTAATTTTATTAGTTTAATCCCAAATGTATTAAGTACATTTTAGAATTGTAAATATTCGCACTGTCAAAATATTCGGTACCTATAAAGTTATATTTTAAGTACCATGACAATTATTCGTATTTAGTCTAGAATAAAACTAACAGAATGTTTTTAATTTTCTACGCAAACTTTATATTTTTTATACATTTTCAAGCCTGTGTTTACAGGTGGTATCATTCCTTGTTTCTCATATTAATAAAAGAGAGAAATGCGATGTGGACTAGTGCAGTAGTAGTAGTAGTAGTCGTAGTAGTAGTAGTAGTCGTAGTAGTAGTTTTTTTTTTTTTTTTTTTTTGGAGGGCGTAGCCGGCGCGTTTGCTAACCGGAGCAAGAGGCCCTTCTGAATTTCCCGAAGAGAGACCAGACCGGAACCGCTTTCGCATTACTTCAGTATGATCCATTACCGTCTTTGTGACGCCATCTATCTTTCGTCGCTTCCCTACGTCCCCCGTCCACATTTGTGATTAGGGGTTCGGGAGTAAGGGTGATCGCCGTGCTTACTGCTCCTCTTGTTTCTTTTGTCGGAGCACTGCTTCTACAAATCTTGCTATCGCGTCCCAGGTGTCTTTGCTGCGTAGCATGTTATCTATGATGTTGTCGGGTATCATTTGAGCACCCACCGTCGTTTCCAGCAAGAATCTTTCCCGCGTCCATCTGTCGCATTCGAAAAATGTATGGTATGCATCGTCCTCTTGTCCCATCTCACAGTATACGCATTCTGGGTTATCTGTTATTCTCATCTTGTACAGATAGGATTGAAAAAATCCATGCCCGGTCAGGAACTGCGTTAAGTAATAGTTCACTTCGCCGTGTCCGCGGTTTGCCCATGTAGTTAACCGCCTTATTAGTCTTGCAGTCCACCTCCCTCTGGATTCGGCGTCCCAACGCCGCTGCCACTCGTCCATGGTACGTGATCTTTCTTCTTTTTTCACCCTGTCTCTGTCTATCTCTGCCCTCCTAGAAAAGATCCTCTTGCGCTCTTGTGCAAGCAGATCAATCGGAGGTGTTCCTGCTATTGCCAAGACAGCGGGTTCCGAAACCGTGCGGTAGGCACTCACCACTCTTAGCGCTCCTTTTCTCTGTACCGCAGCTGGGCGCTTCCTGTATTTCTCGACCCTCAGTGCATCCGCCCAGATCTCAGCCCCGTACAGTAGGATTGATTGGGTCGTGGACATTAGTAACCTACGCTTGCTCGCTCTAGGGCCAGCTACATTTGCCATTAATCTACTAAGGGCAGCTGTCGTTGCTGCTGCCTTATCTGCCATGCGTTGGATTTGCCCCCAATAGGTCAGCTTAGTATCTAGTGTCACTCCCAGGTACTTCACGGCGCTTTTGGTTTGAAGCACCTCCGTACCAACCGTCATGTCTAGTATTGTAGGGATTCTTCTCTTCGTCAGTATCACCATTTCCGTTTTGTGTACTGCTAGCTTCAGTCCGTGGTCTTCCAGCCATCTGTACACTCGTCGCATCACCTGGTCTAATTTCCTCTGGGCCTGTTCGCCGTCTCGCGCCACGATGGTTGCCGCGATATCGTCAGCGTACCCAACTAGTTGCGTTCCTTCTGGCAGTTCCATTTTCAATATTCCGTCATACGTGATGTTCCAGAGGTCAGGTCCTAGAATCGACCCTTGTGCCGCTCCGGAAGTTACTACTCTCTGTCGAGGTCCCTCCCTGGTGTCATATAGTAGTACCCGTTCGTTCAGGTAATCTCTAAACATGCGTAGCAGGTATACAGGTACCCTAAAAGTGCGCTCTAGTGCTTCCAACATGTCACTCCACCGTGCCGAGTTGAAAGCGTTCTTTACATCTAGAGTGACCAACATGCAGAAAGATCTCGTTCTGTGATCCCCTCTCTCTGTGGCGCACGCCGTGTTCACTACCTCCTGTATCGCGCTTGATGTGGATAGCCCTTTCCTAAAACCGTATTGCCTGGAACTCAGATCACCGGCCGCTTGTACAGCTGTTAACAAACGTGGTTTTAGCAGCTTCTCTAACAGTTTTCCGGCCGCGTCTAACATGCACAAGGGCCTGTAGGACGATGGCGTATTTAGTATCTCTTTGCCCTTGCTGATCAGCACTAGCCGCTGTCTTTTCCAGCGGGCGCAAAAACACCTGCCCTCAAACAGCAGTTATACATATCCAGCATTAGTTCCGGACAGGCATTTACTGCAGCTTTTATCGCCTCCACTGGCACACCGTCTGGGCCTGGTGCTTTTTTGTTGCGTAGAGATCCTGCTGCCTTTGTCAGCTCTTCTACGCTGAAGGCCGGGATATCCTCAGGTACAATGATTGGGTCCATCTCTTCTCTTAGGGGGTGGGTGGGGGAATAACGCGTCCACAATACCGTCCATCGTTTCCGCGTCATGTGTCGTGTCCCCTGCTGGGACACCGAATTTGCGTGTAACAATCTTATACCCCCATGCCCCCAGGGGTCATTGTCTACTTCACTACAAAGCCCTTTCCAGCAGCGAATTTTGGCCTGCTTGATTGCGTCACGGAGCTCTTTTTTCGCGAGCCTATATTCGGCCCGCTCTTTGCTCTGCATCTTCAACTCTTCTCGTTCGCGTTGATATCCTTCGTTTCTGTAGACATGTCCTCCTGAGGTTTGCGATTTCTTCTGACCACCAGTATACTGGACCTCTGTTGCCTGGTGGTCTCTTGCGGGGCATCGATGCGTCACAGGCGCGGTGGATAAGATGCATCGTGGTCTCGACTACAGCCTCCGCATTTTTCCCTTTCGTCACCTTCGCCAGTGGTTCTAGCCATTTCTGCGTAGCCGCTGCGTATCACCGCGGAGAATTTGTTTACGTCCATTTTCGCGACGTTCCATCTTTGTGGTCTAGGCGCGTTTCTTCTTTTGTGCCATCCTGGTCCCAGTTATTTGGAAGCTTATGTACTGATGGTCGCTCCCTGTATAATCCTCTAGCACATGCCAGTCGGCTATTTCAGCTGCAACGCATTCCGTTGCCAGGGTGATATCTATGATGGTTTGTCCATAGCCAGCCCGTCTGAAGGTCGTCGACGTCCCGGTGTTTAGTACGACTAAATTTAGTCTGGCCGCCATCTCGGTCACCATTCTCCCTCTTGTGTCGGTCCAGGTCATACCCCACTCCCGCAGCTTTGGCATTGAAGTCGCCAGCGACTACTATACTTCCTTCTAATCCTTGAACCGCATCCTCAAGGAGATCCAACTTTGCTCTGAAGTCATCTATTCTTTCGTTTGGGGAGAAGTAGCAGCTCACGTAGGTAACCCTTCTGCTCCTAATCCATACATAGCCGTCACCACGTCCGTGTTTCTCGATGTGTGCTCCGCTTGGGTCTGGTACCCAGATAGCAGCGGTGCCTGTGAGGTCTGAGAACCAAGTCGGGGTGTCCATGTTGCGGTACTGTTCGCAGATCAACAATATGTCGACCTTCTTTTCATGCTTAAGTTGCGTAAGAAGGTCGGCTGCCGTTTGCTTCTGTTCATATTACCTTGCAGTAGCTGTGGCATTGCGTGGTCTTTTTACCTTTCCGAGTTCTTCTCTGAAGACTCTACAGCTTCCAGATCCTGCGATGTGGTCAACAGGTTCCTTGTCTTTTCGTTCGGTGCATAAGACACACCGTGGTCTTTCGCCGCATGCTGCTGCTCTGTGATCTTCTTTGCCACATTTGTAGCAGAGTTTGCTTCTATCTGGCCCTTTACAACCAGTGGACTGGTGGCCGTAGCCCAGGCATCTGTAGCAGCGTGATATCAGCAGCCATTGCCTTACTCTGCAGTTTACCCATCCTATTTTAATTCTGGATCTCTTCAGCAGCTCGGATACTCCCAGCTCATTCATTTCGACTATGGCCGTTTTCTGCCCTCTATGGGTTTTTGACATTCGCACCTTTACTGGTCCGGCCGCCTCTTTTATATCTCGTTCCACCGCATTTCTAATGTCGTCTTCATCTGTTACGCCGTCCAAATCTCTAATCTCGACGGTTCCTCTCGGTACGAGATTTCTCACGTTCCTATCTGGCCCACAGCTTCCTTGAGTGCGCTGCTGAATTTTTTCTTTATCTGCGGTCTTCCTGCCAAGCTCTAGCAGAACGTCCCCTGCTCGAGTCTCACGAATAGACTTGATGTCGACGTTCATCTCTTCCGGTCTGACTTTACTGCGAATTTCCTTCAGCACATCCGCGTACTTTTTCCCAGCCAAAGGCTTTATCCAGTACCGCCTCTAAGCGTGTTCTGTTTCTCGTCCTCTTCTGGTTTCGTTGTCCGGAGTAGTGTTACCCATTATAGGTGTTTTCACCTCTCCTGCGGCAGTAGCGTTTTTCCCTTCTTTTATGTCTTTTGTTCTGGGCCAGAATCCAGCCGTCAGGGTCATCTTCCCCTTCTTCTTCTTCTTGTCCATGCGTAGAGCTGAAGCTTTATCCGCCGGGCTTGCAGTAGGTTCTCTCGTTCGTTTCCGGGCGCTGCTCTCAAAGTTGGCATTCTTCGCTCTGCGAGTCTCGTCCTTGGCGCTGCGTTTAGGAGTAGCCGCTGCTTGAACCGTTCTTTCTTTCACAGCTGTGATTTTTGTAAGTTCCTTCGTTGCTGTCTTGTTGAACTTTTGTAGCGCACGCTTTCGGGAATCTCTGGTGAACGTGAGGTGATCAGCCGCATCTCGCGCTTCCTCTAGCCCATCCTTAATACTGCGGTGCATATTCTTATGCAGTTTACAGAAGTCCTCCATCTTTTTGAGAATATTTTTCAACTTCTGTACTTGCTCGTCTTCTTCTCTATCAAGTTCGTCGCTTCGTTCCCAGAGATTTTTGAGAGCACTCTGATCACTCGGCATCTCCTGCTTTTCAGCGTCTCGCTGAGTGTTTCGATCATCGAAGACTACGTCGTCCTGGCTGTTGTGTGCACTGGGTGCAGCTTTGGTAGTAGTGTTAACCAAAGTCGTAGTAGTAGTAGTAGTAGTAGTAGTAGTAGTAGTAGTAGTAGTAGTAGTAGTAGTAGTAGTAGTAGTAGTAGTAGTAGTAGTAGTAGTAGTAGTAGTAGTAGTAGTAACAGCTACTTATTTTACTAGGCAAATAAGCCACAATGGGCCCTTTAGATGCAGTAAATTGAAGATATGATATAATGCAATTTCAAATTGATTAGTGGAATTTACGAAGTTCATATGACTGAATTTAGTAAATAATTTTGTATCTACCATTTAAAAAATAGTTACATGTATAAAAAAATATATAACAAAAGCTAAACTAATAAAATGTGTTCTTAAACAATTTGAAGGTAAAGATTAAAACACCAAAAATATTAATACAGTCCAACTTCCTAAATCCACCAACCGACCCCCCTCCACCCCGAGACTGTTCGAGTTGGATTAAATTTGAGTTACAGAAAATACTTATAAAGCGAAAAGGGCATAGAAACATATTCGGGTTGCAGAGAAGTTCGAGTTATAGAAGTTCGACTGTATTTTATTAACCTCTAGTATTTTCAACATTTTAAAGTCCTTTAAAATGTTGATAATACCGAAAATACACATTCTCACCCAATAAGGTTATCAGTTTCATTAAGAGACTGAACTTATTGGGTGAAATATAACAGTGAGCCACCATAGGCCTGCTGATGGCCCCAGTGGAGGGTCCGCGGGGACCCACTCACAGAAAACCTAACCTAATACCAAAAATAAGAAAAATCTATAAATGCAATAAGGAAATTTCGTTTCATAATAGGGTAATAAAACAATTGATTTCCAGTGATAAACTGATCACAATTCATTTAAATAGCATTTACTGAATATAAGGAAATTTTGCACCTAATTAAACAAGACAAAAGGATTAATAACAATAGCAGCCATATTAATAAAAACTATGATATATCATGCTAACTAGTTGTCACTCTTAAAGATGCACAAGAGATTTGTTATCAGATAGGGTAACATATTTTCTCAAGTCTACGAACGTAGTTGTAAGCTCTAGAAGAAGTAGAATTGAGCAAACCGCCAGAATTCTTGAGGGTACTTTGTCTCCCATTCCTTAATTTTTGGGAAAGCAGATCTTCTAATGTACATGGCAGGGAAGACTAAAAGAAAATTAAATATTGTAATATACCTCATACAAGTTATAAATGAAAGTTTTTTTTGAATATTATCTAGCTTTTAGCACGAGGCATTAAAATTTTAATAATTAATTTAATTTTATTTAATATATTACACTCATGATAGTATATTTGTCATGCCAAAAACCTGAAAAGGTGGTTATAGCTATTATATCTACAATCTAGTAATCGAATAAGAAACTTTCTTAATATTTAAGAAATTTTAATGGACATAATTATTTTACGTTATACCTTTAAAAATAAAAGCACAGATTGAATTATTGTATTAAGAACATTGGTAAAATGCCCTACACTACAAATTAATATAAAAACTGAGACAAGCTGCTGTATTCAATTTAATTGTCGATACGTTTTAGACCGTACGTGATATAAAATTATTGTTTTAAAGGACCAGTTGCATGAAATGAAAATTATCAATTTGTTTAACCTGACAAGACTCCAAATACTGCTATCTTAATTTAGTAAATACTATACCTTGTGCTCTTAAAACTTCCATTGTCGTGATTGGATAAGGCACCGCTATGGATTGAAAACTTCCCTCTCTTGATTGTAATAGTTTCCCAGACTCTTGAGTTTTGGATCCATGTAGTCTTCGTTCATAAATGTTCTGAACATATGAATAGTGTATTTATAATGTCCGTACTTGAAAAACCTCATATACATATTTGTATCCACACATTTTGGCTCTCGTCGCTGGGAAACCTATACGATTAAATTTTCCCATTAAATACTTCTAGTTAATGCTGATTGTTGGATTTAGCTGGCAATGCTTGAAGAAAATAAAAATACATCAATTTGTAACCTGTGAAAGTCACGTGATATTCTGCCAGATATGACTTTGCTTTCCAGTTTTTAGATAAGACACAAATTCGATATACTTTTCCCATTACTGTGCCGCAAGAAAACTGAAAAATAGAAGATTGAACGCAAGAATCTCCTGCTAGGTACGAAAATAAAACACAAAACAAAATGACACATCTCAAAACGAAGTGAGAAATGACAGAAATTTTGACAGAATAAACGAGGAACGGTGAATTACAAACAATAAAATCAAGCATGCGCAGAAAATTGCTTGCAGTACTCCTATTTTGAGATGGAAGCACGAATTTCTTAATATTGAGGTGCATTCTTTCTAGCCGATCTCAGATAATCTAATTAGTTTTACGGAGGCTACATCAAATGAAATTATGCTTTTATTTACGCAGTGTAACCGTAAAACAACTTAGATTAACTGAGAGAACACACCTAATGTTGGCTACACTGATCGTGCAATCACAAAATTCTGTAGTAGAGTGTATTTGTTTTCAACCTTCGTTCGGTTCGTTTTGCAGTGTTTTTTCATAGTAACAGTAATAAGGAACTTGTGGATGTTAATATTTATGGTACATGTCAATATACTTCTGCTCTCTGTACGCGGAACATTTTCCAGATAGGGATCCACCAAATGCCGCATGATTTGTATTCCTTATGCAACGATTACACGATATTTGTGAGTTATGGCCCCGTCGAAGACATGGTATGAGGTCCTGATATGCCTTTGAACGCTGAGGAGGACATTTTAAATTTGGTAGAGACGCGTAAATTTAATACAAGCCTGTAACTTCTTTATTTTTTGGCCGGTTTAAAAAAAAAATTAGAATGTAGGGTAAGAAAAACTCTACGTGTGGTACTACTTTTTTTTTTTCAGTGCAATACACGTTTTTTAAAATCAAAAATTGCTAATTGCTATTTACGATTTTTTTCAAAAAATTGATTACATATTCTTATTCAGCATCCCTTATCACCAAGTTTTATCAAATTCGGATCATCTTCAGGCGAGCACTTCATGATGTCACTGTCGCGCTTAAATGTGATACAAACCTATAACTCCTCTATTTATTGGCCGATTTAAAAATTTTTTTTTAGAATGTAGGATAACAAAAACTCTACTAGTGGTACTGCTTTTTTTCTTATTAGTGCAATACACGGCCAACTGGGAAGCGTTTTTTTAAATTCAAAAACTGCTAATTGCTATTAACGATTTTTTTTTCAAAAAATTGATTACATATTCTTATTAAGCATCCCTTAAAATGTCTTATCACCAAGTTTCATCAAATTCGGATTATCTTCAGAAGAGCACTCCATGATATCACTGTCACGCTTAAATGTGATACAAACGTGTAACTCCTCTATTTTTTGGCCGATTACAAAAATTTTTTTTTAGAATGTACGGTAAGAAAGGCTATCTACGTGTGGTGTTGCTTTTTTTATTAGTGCAATACACGGCCAACTGGGATGCGTTTTTTTAACGTTAAAAACTGCTAATGTTGTTTCATCACTCTGTAAAATATTTCGTAGGAAATCTGCATCGTTAAGAAAATTTCCTTTCAACCACAAACATAACTCGAAACATCTGCCTTGCCGAAGTATGAAGTATTTTTTTGGTTTAAATGGTACTATTTTTATTTTTTCAAATATTGCCAAATACAGTATTTATGAATAGTTAAATAAACTTTACAGATACTGGATGCTGCATTATTTTTAAAATAACTTAAGATGATGTTTTATTGATCATTATATTTAATTCTATCTTGATATTCATTTCGTCTTGAAACGGACCCTGTTTCCTAGAAAAGTCTTTTGAGCCTAGTCACTGTTGTGGTCTTGATATTGAAGATTTATATTATTAAATTAATTGATGGGCTACTTGCTGTGTCGTACGTTCGCCATATCCTAAAAATTTAATTATGGAAACTTTTGTAAAATCAGTTGCCCCACAACTATTTTCACAATTTCAAGCAAAATGTGTAATGTTTAAATTGAACGATAAGTGTATTCGCATATTTAAGTAATATTCTGCATAGGAGCTGTTTTAATTTTGAAAAATAAGCGTTGGAAAGACAATATTACATTCTGTATTAATGTCAATCATTTGATGTCAAACAATTCAACTTATCGTTCAATGTAAATGTTGCAGTTTTTAGTTTGAAACTGTGAAAATGGCTGGTCAACTGATTTTACAAAAAAAAGTTTCTATATAATCAAACTTTTAGGACATGCCGAACGTACAACACGGTAAGTAGCCCATGAATTTAATAACACATTTCCTGAACGGAATATCAATCACTCAACAGTGGCTAGGATTAAAAGACTTTTGAGGAAACAGGATCCGTTTCAAGACGCAAAGAAAATCGAGGTAGATTTAGAAATAATAATGGAGAAAACAACATCTTAAACTATTTTAATAATAATCCAACATCCAGTATCCGTAACGCAAGTTTATATTTAAATATTCACAAAGACCGTATTTGGCGATGTCTGAAAAAGCATAAAATGGTACCATTTAAACCGGAAATACTTCACACGTTGGAGCAAGGTGACCTCGACACACGAATTATATCAGCGTTTCCCACAGGAACGGCACTGAGTTAGCAGCTTTCGCCGTAGCAGGGTAACCTGATATTCTAAGATAAGGAGAATCTTCATTCCTTTTGTTTTATATAGAATCACTAGCATCAGTCAGTAATTATACTTCAAGCTTGAAACATCGTTTTATGTATTAAATAAAACTATAATAAAATTTATAATTATTTTTTAAAAAGAGACTTTGGTTAATCGGATATATCAGTGGCGCAGTCGGTAGGATAGTCGGGATTATTGTGTATCGAACAAATAATTTTCGTTTTAACGATTAATCGACTATCAAAAAAAAATTTTTTTTTGTGAAAAGTTAAAGTGTCTAAAACAGAGTGGCTCCTCGAATATTAGGCAACCCAGTCTATCGTAGACCTGTGAAGGATTACTTCGACAACAGTTCACGAGAATAGGAACCACATCGTCCCATTCTGCAAGGAAAACGTAATTTGGAGAAGACAAAAATAGCTGATCCATTTGCAGTCTCCTTATAAATATTAGGAAAACGATGACCAAAGTCATAGCACTATTAATGTAAGTACAATTCGATGTCCCTTGAAACACTTTTTGAAACTTTAAATGGCCATATTTAAAATTAAAAAACTGTAAATTAAAATTAATTGACATCACAAATAAAGATGATATTCAGGAAATTATACAAAATTATCATGAAAGTAAAAGTAACCACCGCGGTATAATCGAAACGGAACAACAAATCAGGAAACGATATTACTGGCCGGATTTAAGGAATTCAATACAAACTTATATAAATGATTGCGAAATTTGTCAACAAAGTAAATACGAAAGGAACCCTATAAAAATGAAAATGAATATCACTCCAACAGCAACGCATCCTTTCGAAATTATACATTTAGATTCATTCACATTAGAACAAACTAAATTTTTTACTGTAATAGATACATTTTCTAAGTACACACAAGCATATAAATTAACGTCATTAGCCTCTACCGAAATAGTAAATAATTTAATATTATTTTTCTCCCATCACGGAGTTCCAAAACAGATAATCGTCGATAACGGAACGGAATTCAAAAATTCAGTAATTTCTGAATTGCTGGCTCTACATAAAATAAAATTACATTTCTGTTCGCCAAATCATCCCCAATCTAATGGCCCCGTAGAGAGACTACACTCGACATTGATCGAACACGTACGGTTATTAAATCCGAAGGATTCTTAAAAACACCAAATCAAATCAAAATGACGTATGCAATATTAGCATATAACCACTCAATTCATTCGTCAACAAAATTAAAACCAATAGACATTATTAACGGACACATCAATAACGAAAATCTATTTGACATTGATATCGAAAAAATATTAATTAACGATTACATTAACGAACATAGGGAAAAGACTAAATTAATGTATACGAAAGTCAATCAAGTTCTTGTAGAAAATAAAGAGAAAATAATCGATAAGCTAAACAAAAAACGCGACGACCCAGAACTATTTAAACCCGAATCAGCCGCTTACGTAAAAAAAACACATAAGACAAAAAACTGCTAATAAGTTTCATAAACCATCAACGATAGAAACAGTAAACGAAAACTTAAAAATCGTGTCAACAGCAGTCCAACCTAAAGCACATATGGATAATTTAAAAAAGACCACTTAGGAAAACTTACGACTTTAGTAACTAAATTATTATCTTTCAGATTCCCCCTTGTACTCGGATTACAAGAAAATTTAACAACAAAAAATTTAGAAAACAACCCTGGACTGATACCACTTAAACTTGGACTTGCAAAGGTACAAGAATACACCCATACTTTAATACATTACTATGACTTAAACCCAGTTATTACTGAAGTTAATAAATTAAATGATCAATCGAAAAATCTTTTGGATAATATCAATTTAAGTAAAAATTACTCTGAAGACACATCAAATTACATTAAAAAATTTTAATTAACAAAAGATAAAGTTGAAATTAAATTAAAAGAAATCATTCCACACCCACAAAGGGCTAGACGAGGTTTAATAAACGGTTTAGGTTCTATATTCAAATCAATAACGGGAAATTTAGATGCCTCCGATGGAGAGCGATATGATAACATCATAAAAGAAATCCAAAATAATCAAAATAAATTGGCTACACATATTGCAAAACAAAATTCAATCTCTACTGACATAGTAAACAAATTTAACTTAACCGTACAACAAATATCTCATCATGAAAGATTGTTACAATCAGAAATTGAACGGATTGCCTCTATTGCTGAACAAAGTTTAAAGCGCAAAAATTCTAACTTCATTAAGGACATTTTAAATCAAATCATAAATATGTATGAAATAATTAACTCTATTTTACAAGATATAGAGAATTCAATTACATTCACCAGAATAAATATCATGCATCCTAGTATAATAAAAACAAGTGACCTCTTTAAAGAGCTATTAAAATTAGAAAAAGACATTAAATCAGGGTAATTACCTTTTGAAATAACATTAGAAAACACTTTATTAATAGAAAAATTAATAGAAATTGAATGTTACATCCTAAATAATAGAATTACATATTTACTTCGGTTACCAATTATGTATCCAGAAACATTTAATTATTATCACCTATATCCGATTCCCGTATATCGTCAGAGTTAATTCAAGGCCATAATTCCAAATAATAAATATTTATTGTATTGTATTGTACTTTGCATTCAAAAGTGACATATGCACCAAAATGGCACCGCAATATTATGTTTGTAAGAAACTTGACATCGAGGAAATCAATGAAAATAGCCCCTGTGCAATACAATTATTAGACATGAAGGACACCTCAAATTGCAAAAGTATCGAGATAAAAACAACAAGGCCATTAATCAAACAACTCGATGAAGCAACAGAATGGATTGGTATATTTCCTAACAAAGAAACAGTCACTATGAAATGCCATCGACAAGACGAAGCTCAAAAATTAATTGGAACCCATTTAATCAATATTTCAATAGGATGTGAAATAATCACCTCTCAAGAAAGGATATGCAACAAGGAACAAGCCACAGATCAAAATCAGCTAATACTCTTCCCCGAATTAGATCAAGAGAAAAACCCCACGTCCTATCAAAATTTCAGCATCCACTTAGACAATATCAACCTAGATTAACTGCAAGACATAAAGAAACAAATAATTGCGATTAAACCTCAAATAACAACTAATGAAATTGGAATATCCCATATTCCTAATACATGGACATTAATCCTTTATGTTTTATTGATTTCAATAATTTCTTATTTCTGTTACAAGAAATCAATACTAACAACCAAATGTATTAGGAGAAGACCAGATGAAGAAAATCAACAAGAAGGGATGATCCTGCCAAACGTTCAACTTCCTCGCTGTACTCAGTACTTGAATCTTCGAGGGGAGGAATTATATCAGCACTTCCCACAGGAACGGCACTGAGTTAGCAGCTTTCGTCGTAGCAGGGTAACCTGATATTCTAAGATAAGGAGAATCTACATTCCTTTTGTTTTATATAGAATCACTCGCATCAGTCAGTAATTATACTTCAAGCTTGAAACATCGTTTATGTATTAAATAAAACTATAATAAAATTTATAATTATTTTTTAAAAAGAGACTGGTTAATCGGATATATCTTGAGTTTTGTTTGTGGTTGTAAGGAAATTTCCTTAACGACACAAATTTTCTGTGAAATATTTTATATACTGACGAACTACATTTACAACAAATGGGACAGTTTCATATAAGGATGTGGACTGGCACTGAAGAAAACCCTCATTGTGTTATCAACAGTAGAAGACAATATTGGGAAAAAATTAATGTCTGGTGTGGAATCCTAAATAAAACATGACTAACAATAAGACCCTTTTTTTTTTCGACAAAATGTGTTACAGAATTTACCACTTCAACAAAGAAGACATGTTTATTTTCAGTTAGATGGTGCACCCATTCACAATACACACAATTTTCCAAATAGGTGGATAGGACAGAACAGTCTTATCATCGCATGGCCGCCTCAATCACTTGATCTAACTCACTGTGTTGTCGAACGCACGCCATTTTTTTTTAGTTTTATGTTGCACAGAATTTACGTGACGTTTACAGTCACGTTTATCCCGAGACATCAGGTCCATCTAGCACACCTTACAAATTATTATAGTATCATTGTAGAATAAATTCTGGAATTCATTGATAAATTTACTTATTTGTCAGCGTATGGCCGTTTTTTAACCGTGGGCTGGGCAGGTCTGACGTACTTTA
Organism: Rhamnusium bicolor; assembly: GCA_029963845.1. Taxonomy (NCBI): domain Eukaryota; kingdom Metazoa; phylum Arthropoda; class Insecta; order Coleoptera; family Cerambycidae; genus Rhamnusium; species Rhamnusium bicolor. The sequence continues at coordinate 135,799 of JANEYF010000207.1, read as the reverse complement.
TTATTAAATGAATATCAAGAATAAAATACAACAAATAAAATTATCAACAATACAAACAATACAAAAAATAAATTACGAGGCATAACAATAAACTAAAATTAAATGTTAGTATTTGCTAAAATAATAAACAAGTCTCCCTTATGTATTTGGGTATTTCACTACATGGCACCGTCTGTGACTTGCGATCCGATTTGCCAACTCTATTTATGACACAAGGACGAAAAATGTAGTTTCTCATATGAATACGGAGAACTGTATGAGTACGAAAAATATTTTCGTCCGTGTGTCATACACTATTTTTTATTCGATTGTAAGAAAATAATAATTTTTTGTTTATCGTGTTTATTTTAATTGAAAAATCTGATCGTAATCGACCTCACGTCACTTTGACACAATCTAATGAATATAATATGATGATACAACGGGCAGTTTACCCTTCAGCTAGCTCAATATGTCAAGGTTAGTTTGATGGATGGAGATCACTATTGTGACTTAAACGCACATCTTCTAGGAACATTTTATTTTTATTTATTCTAATAAAAATAATTAACAACAATAACTAGCGACACAACACTATCGTGTACTGCATGGACACATTATGAAATCATCTTAAAAACAGAACAAGCTCTCATATAACATCTGTTCCGTCAGGAACCTCTACTGCCATTCTCTCTTTCCAGAGTTGCCAACCTCCGTCCCCTAGTTTATTATCTAAGGCGCGTTCGGCAATGTACTTGGTAGGCGCGTTACATCGTTTGTTTCATTTGTTTATCTATCACCGTGGAATAAATTATACCATATCCAGAGGTAGGATTTACCAATCGAATATGACGTAAAACCAGGGTTGGCTCTAGGTGGTCACGTGTCAGATTTGCATGCATATATGAAACAATATCTTACCTTGAAATTTTTTTAGCGAGTTCCGTATTATCCAAAGTTGATAAAGTCAATTTATTATAAACACTCACTCACAGAGAACTGGAGGTATAGGGGGATGTACTTAACAGTAAACTATACATACAAGAATGATTACAAGAATAAAAGTATATTATTAATATGTGTTCTAAATGTTTTGCAGAATTATGTTTATTTTTATGAGAAACACTTAAAAACTCTTTTTGAAGAATAATTTATTGATCCAGTAAAGTGATCTTTCTAATGCAGGCTTTGGATCTTAACTGAAGTTAATATGCATAAATTTACATATTTATATTAATGCTTATCACTAGGGGATTTACAAATGACGTATTTATTTATGATAATGAGGTTATCAGCAAGCTTAACATATGCTATTATGCGTAAAGTATATAATTAATGATAAAAAGAAAAGGGCGTAACACAGGGTAAATGTGTTAACTCCTCCCCCTTAAAAACGGAAGGTGGGGTCCAATTGATTGGGGTCCACCTGGAGTCGTAGTTGTAGGTAGAAAATCCATTGCTTCAATGGTTGGTGAATTTTCCATTGCTTAAATGGTTGCTGTTGGTGTAGAGTGGTCATTCTTGAAGAAGACGGCTAGGCGTTGGAAAGTCTTCTTCTTTTGGAGCCATTTACAGGTCAAAATGAGTATTAGTAAAAGTAATAGGATGATCCATGTATAGTTGATGGTCATCACATGTGGAAAGTCCTTTGAATTAATATTATGCAGGTTAGTTATCTGCATTTGGGTTGAGTGTAAATCTTTGAGAGATGGAATATATGTATCCATGAATGGAATAGTTTTTAAAGAAATATTTGGTAAAAGAAAAGAAGTACGTGAATTTAAAGGTGCTTTAAATGGATATGATAAATTATTGACAAAGAATTCACAGTGTGGGGTTAAAGAAATCCTTGTGTTGTGATATAGGGTTTTATAAGTGAATGTCCTTGGGTGACAGGTATATTCAATTGTTGTAGCGGTATCGATGATGACTGCATATTCAGTTGTAGATAACTGCTCAACATGTGGGCTTCGTAAGTGGACACATGAGAGGTGACAGTATGAATCGGCTGGTCTGCGTCTCAGGAGTTCAACAAAACATTCCTTGCAGTTTTGGAGATGGTTTTCCAGGAAGTAAGAGTCTTCTATTTCTGCTGGTACTTTGTCCATCCATTGATAATAATCTTCTGAGTCAATAGCCAGGAATTGTTTTGGAGGAATTACAGTATAGTTTTGGATTGGTATAGGAATAATTTGTAAGAGAGAAATAGTATTATGAGGTGTTAAAATTGGTACAGCAATAGCAATATAAATTATGTTATCTACGTGTGAAAAATATGATTTAAAAATATGATAATAAGAATAAGCTTGTTTGAATTTCAACAAATTTGTTTTTGGATATAAGAATTTAAGTGTGGTAAGAATTGTTTGAATGTCCCTAGTGTTTAGTAAAAAGGGACTTATTGTTTCCAATCGTAAGAAAGTAATTGTTTGTTCTATTTGTTGGAAGTAATACAAAATTAATTCTAATTGGTTAACTATTATTTGTCTCTGAAAATTTGTATCCAATCTGTTTTTGAGATATTGTAAATTATCTTTTAATTTCCTCTGATTATCCAAGATTTTATTCATCATGCTATTTGTTTTATTTGCAAACGATGATAGTAAAGAAGTACGCAGATTCAATTCATGTGTTATTGTTTTCTCATTATTTAGAAGAATATTTAGTTTTGATTCAATTGAGCTGATATCGTCTTCGGTGGCAGTTCCAAAGAGTGTTTTTTCTATATTACCAACGAAATTAAATAGACCTCTCTTTACTCGTTTTACTCGTGTATGTGAGTTAAAATGTCTCGGAATTAACTTTTTATATTCCTCAGTGATAATATGTTCTAAATTCTCTGCTTGGTTAAGCAATGATATATCAATTTTTCCATTATTGTGTAATTTATCAAAAGTGTAAGTATCATTTAACATGAAAATTGTGTCATTAAATGTGTTTATTAATGGTGTTAAGTCAATTTTATGGATAAACATGTGATAGTGACTAATGAGATGAACGTTTGTTCCCATAGTGAGAAAAATTGTGGGGTGAACCACGGGGTCGAAGGTTCTGGTTGAGGGGAAATCAGGAGAGATGTTAGGAGTATGAGTGGCAATGACTGGAAAGTTGGTTTCGTCATTATCGTTCTGTAACAAATTGTCAGTGTTAATAATGTCTGTTTTTCGCTGTTTTTGAATGTTGTTTTTATTTATTTTACCGGCAGTGGTTGTTAGTGTTATGTCATTGTCATGTAAAACTTTTGCTTTCTTAAAACGAGGCAAATGTTTTGCAACACGATTTCCTGTTCGAATGTACACAGATTGATCCTGTTGTACTGGTTCGGGGTCATTTAAATTAGAATTTCTGTTATTAATGATGTTATTTTTTGTCATTTGTATTTTGTTTTTAGTAGTTTCGTACAATTTTTGCGTATTTTGTTGGTGGTTTTCAACATAATGAGAGATAATTGTTTGAGGTGTCATATCAAAAGGATTCGTTCTTGGACCGTGAATAATTTCGAAAGGTGTCATACATGTAACAGAGTGTATTGAGTTGTTATATAGCATAATTGCTAGTGCATTAAATATTTTATGGGTTTTTGGTGTTCTTGTTTTAAGCAACGAATGGAGTTGGCCAATGTTGAATGAAATCGTTCAACTGGTGAGTTTGAATTGGAATGATAAGGTGTAGTGAAATGTAGTGTAACCTTATGTAGGTGGCAAAAATCTTTAATTAATTGATTGTTGAACTCCGTTCCATTGTCTGATGTAATTTTGTTGGGTATTCCCATATGAGAGAAAAATAGTAGTAAATTTTCCATAATACATGTACTGTTTTTGTGTTCTAAGTAATATGCTTGTCCAAATTTAGAAAAAGGATCTAAAATAGTAAGGAAAGCTTCTTGGTTAATAAAAAATGTGTCAATGTGAATGTTTTCAAAAGGTTTAGATGGTGTCTCTGTAAGTTGTAATTTTATTTTTTGTGGTTTTCGGTCGTATTTAGAAGTTAGGCAAGTGTTACAAGTGTTGATGAAGTTTGTAACATCTTTTTGAATATTCGGCCAGTAATACGTTCTTTGTATTGATTTAGTTGTTTCTTTTATTCCTCGGTGACATGTTTTTCCCTGGTGGTGATATTTTATGATGTCATTTTGTTCATTTTCTGAAGTAATGTCATCCAATAATTTATTTGAAATTACGATTTTATTTGTACGATGATATAGCAGTGATGTTCGTAAAATTCGAGTAATTTTTCATTCTAAAGTTTGAGTTGAAAATTTAATACAAGTGTTACCATCTATTGAAATAAATTGTTTTAAAAATTTCAGTACGTTATCATCATCAAGTTGTGTTCTCAGTGTAATAAAATGTCTTATGTTGTTAAAAATAGTTTTTGTTTCATAAATTTCGCTAGGTGTTGTATTTGATTCAGTTAAAATAATTTGTTTCTTATAAGCATTTAGTAGTTGTTCCGTATATGGAAGTGTAAAAACTGAGTCTTCCTGTGCTGTATGTTGCGTTTGAATATCATCATTTGAATTTTCAATGTCTTGAATGATTTGATTTACTTCGTCTATGTTCTCATTGTTTTCATTTAAGATGTCATTAATTAACTGATCTAAGTCGTTGTCAATTTGTACTTGCGTGCTCATGTTGTCATCTTCAATTTCGTTAACATTGCAATCTTCTATCTTGATGCGACTTAAGGCGTCTGCTACTTTGTTTTGCGAACCTTGTTTGTATTTTATTTCGTAGTCAAATTCGTCTAATTTTAATTTCCATCTGACTAATTTAGAATTCGGCTCTTTAAGGGAAAATAACCACTGTAAAGGTTTATGGTCAGTGTAAATAATGAATTTTGTTCCGTATAAATAGGGTCTAAATTGCTTGCAGGCCCAAACGATTGAGAGTAGTGCTTTCTCGATGGTTGAGTAGTTAATTTCAGCTTGATTCGATGTTCTAGAAGCATAGCAAATTGGTTTGTTGGATTGCGAGAGTACTGATCCTATCGCGAAATTTGAAGCATCTGTTGTAACTTCAAAGGTTTTTGTAAAATCAGGATATGTCAAAATCGGACTATTAATTAGCAAGTTTTTACATGTGTGAAAACAATCTAGATATTCTTTAGTTAATACAATTTTTGCGTTTTTCCTGAGGCATTGTGTTAAAGGTTTTGTAATTTTGGCAAAATTATTGATAAATTTACGGTAGTATCCAAGTATACCTAAAAATGCTTTAATATCTTTAGTAGTTTTAGGGATGGGATAATTTTGAATAACTTGAATTTTATCAGGGTTGGGTTTTATTCCGTCATGTGTTATAATATGTCCTAGAAAAACTACTTCTTTCTGTAGAAATTCGGATTTATCAAGTTGGTTTGTTAGTTTGTGTTTTCTGAATGTATCGAAAACTTTTTTTAAGGTTTGAAATGTGTTCTTGTAAACCATTAGAAAATACGATGACATCGTCCATATAGATTAGGCAAATTTTATTTTGGAGTTCTTTTAAAACATTATTCATGCATCGTTGGAAAGTTGCAGGGGCATTTTTTAAACCAAAGGGCATTCGAATGAATTCATAATGTCCGTTATCAACCGAGAATGCAGTTTTTTCTACTGAATCCGGGTGCATTTCAATCTGGTGGAAACCTGAGGCTAAGTCTATTGTTGAAAAGTATGTACATCTACCTAATTTATCTAAAATTTCTGTAATATTAGGAATAGGATATCTACAATAGTTTTTTCATTTACCTTTCTATAATCTATGACTATCTCCATTTCTTTTTTTCCGCTGGCATCTAGCTTTTTTCGGAACTATCCAAATTGGTGAAGAAAAAGGGCTCTGTGATGTTCTGATAATGTTATTTTGTTATTTTGTTATTAACATTTCTTGAATTTGTTTTCTCACTTCTTCTTTATGTATATAAGGGTATCTATAATTTTTCGTGTAGATGGGCAAGTTGTCTGTCGTTTTTATCTCGTGTTTTACAGCGTTGGTGAAAGTCAGTTGGTCATTTGGTTTTTGAAAAATATCAGTGTATTTTTTGCAAAGTTGAAATAGATTAGTTTTTTCTTCTTTATTTAAATGCTCTGTATGTAATAAAAAACTAATTTGATTTGTTTCAAGGTTTTCTTCTGATGTTATCAATGAATATTTATATGTGTCATAATTTGTTAAATTTGAAAATTGCAACTCATTGGGGTCAAATGTTAAAGATTGTGAACTGTAATTATGTAATTCGAATGTTAATAAATTATTTTTAACTGAGCTTATCATTTCTGGTACATGATAGTTAATGTTTGAAATTTCGTGTATAAATAAATCAGTATTATTAGGAATGTTGACCGTTGTTTCGACTTTACGTATTTCTTTCGTTGGAATTGTTGTTAATTTTGTTTCTTGAGGTGGATTGTTTATCAATGGTTTTTTGAAATGTATCGGTAATTGACAATAATCATTAAACAAAATATTGTTTGAAAATGAAATATTTAATTGTAGTTTTTTAATATCTTCAAGTCCTAATGCTCCGTCAAAATAATCGTGAAAATCATATAAAATGACATTAAAAGAAAAATTTGAATTGAATTCTGGAAATGCTGGAATTTGTGCTTGCTCGTTTATTATGATTTCTCCTATACCAGTTTTAATTTTCACTGGTTCGTTAATAATACATTCTGGACAAATATTTTTTTTATGATTGAAGGTTTTAAAATAGTTTTTGAGCTATCTGTGTCTAATAAGAGTTTAATGGGTGGAAATTGCAATTGTATGTACGGTAATAAATTTGCTGTAAAAATTGTGTTACATTCTACTACGTTGGGTAATTGTCTGGGTGATCCTCTGTAAAATTTAGTCTTTCGAGTTCTTCTGCTAATTCTTCGTCCCAATCTTCTTCCGGTTCCTGTATTGGTGGAAGTGGAGGATTCATGTCCATTCTAGCAAAATTATCGAATGTTTCCTCTAGTGGAGTTAGTAAAGGTTGATTAGTAGTAGGGTCTATCGTGTAGTATTGTGGTGTTATATCAGCTTGAGTGTGATGCATCTCTGTCTGTGAGAAACTCTTGAATGGTTGTCTTGTAGTTCTGTTGATTGAGGAAGTTTCCATAGGTGTAGGGCGTGATATATTTCTAAACTGTGGTTGTTGTTGTACAGCCTTATTTATTGATGATGTTTCCATTGGAATTGGACGTGTGGTATTCATATTTCTTGTATTCCAGAACTGTTGTTGTCCGTGTTGTTTAGTCATTGGGGAATTTTGTCTATATTGCATTGTGTTCTAATTTGGTTGTCTATATTGTTGCATATTATAATGTGGTGTTTAATTGTATTGTTGCATATTGTAATTTGGTGTTTGGAATGAATTATATCGTTGTTGGAAAGGTTGATGTGAAATTTGTTGATGTGAAATTTGATTACGATGTGTTAGTGTTTTATGTGTTGTATTTTGTGAATTAATTGTTTTACTGTAATTTGAGAATTGTTCTTCTCGTGATACAAATGATATTGCGTCTAGTAAATTATCAATTTCTTTCGTTCTGACCATTTGCTTGAAATTAAGAGGTAAATTTCTAACATATGTGTCTAAACTTAATCTTTGGTAAACCTGACTCATTGCTTCTTTAACCGGGAATGGTTCGGAAGACTGTCTTAATTTAGAAATCAAAAGGGATTGATAACTTAGTATTTTGTTTCCGAAAGAAGTTAAGGTTTCTTTTCGGGGGTCTATTATTAAGTGTATTAGTTCAGTTTGTAGTGTAGGAAGATCTCTAGTATCTCCAAATGTACTTATTAGAACTGTCTTAATGTCAGTCCAACTACTTAATTCTAATCTAGAGGCTATGTTGATTTGGGCTTGACCAAATAATTTGCTTTTAATTGCTCTAATGACAAATTTATCTTGATTTATACTTTCTCCTGTTGCGTATGTCTCTACTAGTTCATCGCATGCAGAAACAAAGTTATTAAGAATAGATGGAATACCATCAAATTTGGGAATAATGTCCACAAACATTTTGAACAATTGGAAGTTAGGTGCACTTGCACTAGCGATATTTAAACTAGGTGAAGTCATTTTGCTTCTTTAAATAATAATAAAAAATATTTTAAAAAAAATAGAAATTATTTTTATAAAATAATTAATGTGTAAAAATTATTTGTTTTTTTAAAAAAGAATATTTAAATTATTTTTATAAATTAATGTGTAAAAATTAATGAAAAAAAAAGTTTCAAAAATTGTTGAAATTCTTAACCTATATAAGTACCAATATGCATTTGACACTTATAAAAAAAATTATTTCTGATATTCAGGCAAAATTAATTTATACTTCGATATGCGTTCGAAGGAGTTAAAGTACCAATCTTAGCAAAAAAAGGAAAAGGGACACTTACTATGGACTCAATGTATTCTTCTGTTCTTCGAAGTCTTCTTGGTTGAAATCAATGGTCTGACAAGTTGTACCAATCGACAAATTTTGGAACTCTTGATTCTCCTGGTATTTACCAATCGACAAAACTTCAGATTTCTTAATTCTCCTGGACACTTGTACACCCGACTTACTGATCCTACCGACTGCGCTAATTATGTTTATTTTTATGAGAAACACTTAAAAACTCTTTTTGAAGAATAATTTATTGATCCAGTAAAGTAATCATTCTAATACAGGCTTTGGTTCTTAACTGAAGCTAACATGCATGAATTTATATATTTATAATAATGCTTATCACTAGGGGATTTACAAATGACGTATTTATTTATGATAATGAGGTTATCAGCAAGCTTAACATATGCTATTATGCGTAAAGTATATAATTAATGATAAAAAGAAAAGGGCGTAACACTGGGTACATGTGTTAACTGCAGTTAAACTTCGGCGCCTTTCGTTGAAAATCAATTTATATTGCGAGGACTACGTCGGCAGATGTAACTGGGGCATACTTAAAATATGTAAACTTTCGCAAAGTCACCACATTCATGCCCGGTGTAGCAAAGTCTACTTCTTTGCCATTTAAAAGGTCTATTACATCTGTCATCTTTTAAACAGTTTGGAATTTTGTTTGTACTCTCCCAGCAATTTCTCTCTGTAATTGAAAAATATATTATCGAAGATCTAACACAACGTTTATTGCATCAACTGTAGTAAATTCTGATGTATGACACGAGGAATTCGTGAAATAGCAACTGCGTCATTTGGATTTAACTGCTGTATTAGGGATTTCACATTTTCAAAATGACAGTAATAGTATGATGCTGCCTCTAGCCATGTTCCCCATCGTGTTATAATGGGCTGTGGAGGTAATGGAGTATTTGGCAGAATTTCATGAAATAACCATATGCGACTTAGTGCTTTAACAAAAACTTTCTTTACACTAGATATCAATTCATCAGCATTAGGGTAGCAACCCCTAATAGCTTCTGATATGTTTCCTTCAAAATTCTTCCAGCAGCTTTCATATAATTCACTCCATCGGTAAGAAATAATAAAGAATTGTTCCTATTTTCTGCATATTTGTCACCCAAAACCGTTGTAGGCCTGAATTCACTATCTCCGCTATAGTGCGATAATTTGTAGCTACTAAAACTTTAGAGGCAATCAAGTGCTTGCTCATTAAACAATTTTCCTCCAGTGCACCCACTAACACATAAGCTACCTTAAACCCGCAGGCATTAGTGATTTCATCCACGCTAAGCCAGATGTACGTCCCATTAAGCTCAGAAGAAATTTTCTCTCTAATATTTTAACACTCCGTTGATAAATATATTTTTCTTAGTGTAGACCCCGAAGGCACGTTAACATTGCTATATTTGTCACTAATACATTTTTCCAAAAATTGTCTAAAAAGTGAATTGTCTAGTTTCGACCACGGTATGCTTTTTTTTCCTTACGGGTTGCGGTTTTGACTACCCGCTGTACTGAAGCTTAAGCTTATTGTACCCCATAGTCTCATTACTCCATAAGACCCGTTCTATTCCAGAAGACGAGTATGTTACTTCCTATCATAAATTCCACTAAATCTAAGTTAAAATTACGTTGCATGCCACTGTAAGTAAAGCTACCTATGATTTTCTGAGGAAATATGTCTATTAATATTTGTGTTGTATAACCACGAAATTGCTTTGTTACATCTAGTGCATTACAATTGTCTATCATCAAATTGTAAATCGGCAATATCGCGAATCCAAGAATTTACTGTAGCTTCCGTCGGTTTACTACGTTGTGACATTAACTGCGTATTTTTAGTATCTACGTCCGAAGGAATCCACTTTATGCAAGATACTGTTTAATCGTGTCATATGTTTTCTCCCTTCCTCGCTAGGGCAGGCCGTTGGCCTTCAGTACTGTAAATTACACTTAATATGTTTTTGTAGTTTAGGAATGTTTCAGTAGGTGTTTGCAATATATTATATTTTATCTATAAAAGCCATCCCTGGGAACCCACGTATGACCATATCGCACTCATCTTAGATATGTAATCTTGTTATCCCAATGAGTGTGGTTATAAAAATATTACCGCATTTAGAATACCAATTTGTTATTTATTATTATTTGGTAATTAAGACGCGATCATAAACCACTACGCGTTGCTATCATTTTGAAAAAACTTAGATCCAATTGTCACGATTAATTTATTATTCTATCAAAGTGAACCTACTTTAAGACAATTTTAGCGGTGATAAAACCTTGTACGATATACGTGAGATACTACATTATTAATGCACTATGTGATAATCCCAACTTGGCCTACGGCCTCGTGGGGCAATTCTTTACAATCCGTGCGTTAATAATGTAATGTTAATAATTGTGGTATCCATTATTTTGTTAATAATAATTGTTTACCGTCTTAACAGTAATTTTTGTCCTAGGACGAAAAGTACTTTTCCGCCGGGAAATGTAATCGCCTAGCAACCACAACAAGAAGTAATATCTATTATAAAAAAACCTCACTTTTTTATACAATCGAATAAAAAAATTATTATATAATTTCACGTATGTATGTTATATTAATAATTTTACTATATCTACAAAATATATTATGGCCTTATTCCAAGAGAATATCACAGGACACATTTAATATACACTATGTGTATTAAATGATTAGACAGAGTACATTAAAGGAAGACTGAAATTTTACATTGTATCGTAGTGTACACTATTGACCGCATGACAACTAGATGGAAAATATTTCGGTGACCAGCTGCAGGTTGTTACCTCTGATTTACATTGCACTGATGCCATTTAAAGGACCAATGTCTAATAATTCAATACACACACTGTAGGTATTCACAACCACTTTATTGGATATATTTATTATCTGCCCTGTGATCGACTTGTCGACAGCTGATGGAGAGTAAATGAACTAAATTTTACGCATCAAATATAATACAGGATGACACCAGATGTTGTATTTTAAATGTTTTATGAAAAATGCATTTATTTTCTTTTGTTAATAAGGGTATTTTACAGCGAAACAATGAGCCTTTAAGTATTTTTTATTGAAAATGGCATATGCTCTCAAAGTGTAACAAAAAACTAACAGCAACAAAATAAAACATATTTGTTGTAGCTTAAAACTTAACCGTACTAAATTGCATGTAATTTTCTTAACCATCGCAAATACAACTACATATAAATATTTGTAGGAAATAAAGTCATAAATGTAAATCATAGATGTTTGCTTTTTGTGAGCGTTTGCGTCTATGTAAGGACAATACTGATATAGAACAAATCACAAACGGAAGTGAGTAAAAAAATTCGCATACAGTCCAACTTGATATCACCAGAAAGGATATCGTCTGCATGATTCTTGGTTGTGGCATTTCCAAATTCCACTCCAGTTTATAGTTATTTCAGACCAGTGGCGTGTTCTCCATGAAACCTAGGGAAGCACAGCTTCGCTTACAAGCATTATAAAATAATAAAGTATATTATTTTTCTTATTGCTCCCAATTTCTTTCTTCGACGGCTCTTATGAACTCGATATGTGTCAAAACAAATGTTTTAAAATGCGTTAAGATACAAAGTTGCAATGCATTACGGTTTCCAACTTAACGATGTCGACACCGCTCAAAAGGCTCCGAAGTGAGTTGTCCGAATGTAAGCTGTTTGCTCACAGCGTACTTAAATACGGTAAATGTGTAATGTTTTATGAATAAACGGGAGCCTGTATTAAATGTACAATCGAGACGTTTACTTTATTTATTTTAAAGTGTTCTTTGGTGGTTGCTCCGCCCTATATTGATTTTGGATATTGAAATTATTTATTGCTTAAAATATAATGCAATTATAATCACGAGAAACGTTAAAAATAAACTTAAAAATAGTGCGGATGTAAGCTGTAGGCTAGACAGCTTACATACTAAGCGTACTGAAGACACCAGGTCCCTCAACTTTGCAAAATAACGGAAAATACATTATGCGAATGTGATATGTCAATTTAGTGATATGAGAATTTTCAACATAATTTTGAAGGTAAAAAAACGAATTATTTTAAAAGGTAGGCCAGTTCCAGCTTTAACAAAGTTAACCAAACAGACTAAATTATATGTATGACATTTCCAAACGAAAAATAATCAAAAGTGTGAATGGCTCACTGGTTGAAACATTAAATCACTTTTATTTTGCTGGCCATATCTTCTTTTTTCAAATGAAAAGAATTTGTGAAAAAAAAATGTATTTTCCGATTTAAATAATTTGCACAAATTAATAACAAGAGATTCGACGTCTATAACACATATTCAGTCCATTATTAAAGAAAAACTTTCGGTAAAAGAGACAGCTATACTCGTAGATTCTAGTTCAATCCATTCAGTCTACACAGTTCAGTGGCGTAACAGTACGAACAAATTGCGAAATCCTTAAGAGATTTATAGATGTGGTGTGTTTCCTAGGCGAACATGAGGTTCTGAGCTTGATTTTCGTACTCACGATGAATCAGAAAATTCTGCAAATAGGGGGGAATTACGTGGATTTCATTAATTTGCTGGCAAAATATGATGAAACATTGTAATTCTATTTTGTAAATTCGACATCATTTAAAGGCAGTTCCAATCTTATACAAAATGATTTAATTTCGTGCATAGGAGAAATTGTATTAAGGAAAATACGGGGCGTAATAGAACTTTTATTGCAATTATACTAGATGAAACTACTGACATTAGAAATATTTGCCAGTTTTCGAAGGTTGTACGTTATGTTACAAAAATATCTGATGTGGCCAGCATATATCTTTCTTATACCAGTATATATTATCCTGATCTAAAAAAATCATTATATTTAATTCTTCACTTACCTCAATTAAATTTTAATAGCGTACCTTGATATGTTTCATTAAAATTTTTTAATAACTAATTATCAACGTCGTTCGATACTGCCAATAATAATTCATGTCATATATTTTAATTTCTTCTTATTGACATTGACATTTTTGTAACTAAATTAGATATTTCAAATGTCAAACTGCCAAATTTATTCTAACCCCATTTTATAAGGTCAAATTTCAGTTTACATCAGCTTTATTTAAGTACTTAAAAAATCTATTTTACTGGCTTGATATAGTAGACATGATTATCTTCCAGCTAGCCAATTTTGCTCATCACCGAAGTTGTCATTGTCTTTGGCCTTTAGAACACGTGTACCAAATGTAAATGCTTTATCTCAAAAACTGTAGCTGCTATCGCGATACTACAGACATACAGTGAGATTTTTTCCGTTATGTTTTTTTCATTATAATTCGTCGAAAAATGCAATAAAAAAAATAATTTTTTCTCCGAAATTGTACCTTTTTTCTTCTTTCATTCATTATGTCTCTTATGGTGATACCACATTCACCAAATTTAATGTGTCACCTAAAATGTTGTTGAAAATCTTAATTGCCAAATTTAGAAAGTCACACGCACGCACGCACGCACGCACGCACGCACGCACGCACCGACAGACATCATTCTGAAAATAGTCAGAATGGATTCAGGAGGGTTCAAAATGTATATATCAATTAAAATCTCGAGGTCGAAAAAAAATCACGATTACTATACTTATATCAGGTGTACGAAAGTAAAAAAGGTGATATTAAAGAACGCTTTTTAGGATTTTTAGATGTTTCTACTCAAAGAACAGCAAACGCTCTTTATAACGTTGTGCAATCTACAGTTGGTGAACTTAATCGTTCTTCAAAATTAGTCGCGCAAAGTTACGACGGAGCGGCAGTAATGGCAGGTGAATTAGGAGGACTACAAGCTAAAGTACGACAAATTTACCCAAATGCACTTTTTATACACTGTATGGCGCATCGATTAAATTTAGTGTTATAACAATCTCTTAGCATTATCAAGGAATGCAAGGTGTTTTTTTCTACTTTAAGCAGCATCGCATCATGTTTTTCAAAATCGTCAAAACGGACGAGTACTTTAGATTCCTACGTTCATAAAAGAATGTCCAAAGGAATTCTAACTCGATGATGGAATTATAATGTTAGATTGGTGCAAACTGTGTTTGAATATCGCCAGCCACTTATTAATTTTTTTTGAAAAAAAAATTAAATTACCAGGAGGAATGGGATTACGACAAAGTAGTTTACTCTGGAGGTTATTTAGACATGTTAAAAACAGACACTAACTTTAATCTTTTACTTCTCGTTTCCTCTGAAATATTTTCGTTTTGCGATAACGTATTTGCAGTTTTATAAAATAAATCGAGTGATATAAATTTCTGCATAAAAAAAGATCCAGGAATTCAAATCGATTATTTTATCTAAGAGAGAACAATTTGATCGCCCCCTGAAACAAACTTGAGCAACTGAAGATAGAAACTCAACCACCAAAAAAAAAAAAAAGAATACATACTGATATCGTAGGAGACCAAAAAATGTGTAATCGGAGATTATTTTCAGAAATAATTGACAATATTTCTACACACACGGATACCAGATTCAAAGATTTTAACAACTTAAAATTTTTAGAGTTAACAAATTTTAATGGCTATACTACTACAATTCCGGAAGGTGCTTTTGATTCTTTGAAAAAAAATTATTCACAATATTTTGATTTCCTTGCATTGCGATCCGAACTTTTCAATGATATACAACACATCGGAAGGTATAAATAAAAGTTGTGTTCTTAACTTATGGATATACCTTAATGATTGTGGACTAAATCAAGCTTGCATTGAAATTCTTAAATTATATGAATTAACTCTCACTATTCCCGCCATAAGTGCAAAATCGAACGTAGCGTTTCCGCGTTAAAAAGAATTAATAACTTCATTAGAAATTCTACCGGTCAAGAAAGATTGACTAATCTAGCACTGTTATCCATAGAAAAGGAACTAATTCAAGAAATGTCATTAGAGCAAAAGTTTTATGAAGACATCATTGTTGAATTTGCAAAACGAATCCAGAATCTCGCTACATTTTAAATATTTTGTAACAGATTCCCGGTTTATTAAAGTCAAGACACACCACTGTGTTTCACAAAATATATTTATAAAATCAGATATACTCAGAAATGAAATGGGATAGATATACATATAACGTCCTCATACCCAATCACATAATATATATTCTAAATCAAATTGAGATATATTCTACAGAAGACGTCTAAATTTTTTGTCATACTTTAGCACTCTTTATTGGAAACGAAATAAAAAGTGTCTGGATACGACTTTTTCGATTTCTCTTGCAACGTAATAATTCGTTATAGAACATTGATATTAGACATAACACATGCATAGAATATGTGTGACAGAGTGATCCACCATAAATTCACCCCCTCTAACTTCGTCATTTATGAACAGATTTCAAAATTTCAAAAACCAAATTATAGAGTATTTTAATATATACTTTTAGAAAAAATACATCTGCGAAATTAGAAGAGATAAAAATATAAACTTTTTTTAATGGAACATTAAATTATTATTTTGTTTGAAAATCAGATTCGCTGTTTTTTCTGATTTCAAAAAATATGTTCTTTTACATATTTGTCTTTATTAGTTTTGATGATATTTCCCAAATAATCATTTTATTTTATTACATAAAATCATATCCGCAGAACAATTGAACTTAAATAGGCTTTGATATTTATTGAGACAATTACCTATTGCAAATATGTCAAATCATTATTTATCTGACAATTTATTCAATTATTGCTTGCACAAAATCTATATTTTAAAAATGTATTATTCAATCCAAGTAAGAATGGAAATTTTTACGGTGTATGTGAAAATAATAAAAATTCAAAAGTTGCCCACCGAGAATATCGGTTTTTTGTATCCAGATCGTCCAGTTCCTGACAAAAACATATTCAAAAACGTAACGGTGTGAAATCATCTACAGCCACATTTTCAGGTAGGACTATAATCGATAAAGTCGTGGTCATAAAATAAAATAATGCAAATACTTAAATTCTTATAAATATTTCGAAGAACTCCATTTTATTTCTGTTTATAAATATCTTTTGATTTCTTTCACCAACACTGCTTATCACAAATGAGGCAGGGAATTTAGAAATAGGGTAAAATAAAATAAGTTATAATAAAATAAAATAAAATATTTCTTAAACATTTTTCATTTGCACAAATAATGTATACGTAAACTTATTAAAAATCATAACCTCAAGTATTTACAGTCACCATATTCAATGTTAGACTAGGCCATCCAGGGGATGAAAGGGGTAAAGCATAATAATCATATTTCTAAATACTCCTAAAAATGTATTAGTTGACCTGCAGAAATATCGATGCAAAATTGTTATAAGCAGTTAACTGAATTTAACCTATCCATTGAAATCATTTGTCAGCCCGTCTAAGGGGGTGTGAAGGGGTTAAAATCATTAAAAACCATATTTCCGTTAAATTATTCTTGCACTGTAAAAATTCTTATGCAGAATTATTTGTAATAATGAAATGAATTTAACGTAACCAGTGAAAAAGGGGTTAAAATCATTAAAAATTATATTTTTGTAAATAATCCTTGACCTGTGAAAATTCCTATGCAGAATTATTCGTAATAATAAAATGAATTAACCGTAACCACTGAAATCAATTGTCAGTCCGTCTAAGGGGGTGTAAAGGGGTAAAATCATTATAAATCATATTTCTTTAAATAATTCTTGACCTGTGAAAATTTCTATGCAGAATTATTCGTATAATTTAAAATCATATGTCAGGCGGTTTGAGGGGGCAAAACGTGAGGGTAAATTACATTAAAATTCATATTTACATAAATAATCTTTGAAGTGTGAAAATTCTTATGCGGAATGATTTATAACAATGAAATAAATTCAACCTAAACATTGAAATCATTTGTCTGCCTATCTAATTCTTGACCTGTGAAAATTTCTATGAATTATTCGTAATAATGAAATAAATTAAACGTAACCATTAAAATCATTTGTTAGGTGGTTTGAAGGGGTAAAAAGTGAGGGTAAATTATATTAAAATTCATATTTATATAAATAATCCTTAAAGTGAAAATTTCCATGCGGAAATATTTCTAACAATGAAATAAATATCATGTCTACTAACCTGGAAAACCAGGAATTATAAAGGAATATATTTTAGTCAGGGAAAACCTGTAAAGTTCAGGAACTTTTACAGCGACACCTGGATTTTTTTTATTTTAAGAAACATTTATATTATTTCATTATTATCTCATGGCAACGCTTCCATCAAAAAAGTTTTTTTAGTAAATAAAGGGCACTTAATTGAAAACTTAAAAGAAGATTTTTTTGATAACCAGTGGATAATTTATGACTGTATCATAGAATGTAGGTGGTATTGAACAATATAAAATAAATATGCCTCAAGAAATTACAATAGTACATGAAAAGAGTTGAGAAAAACTGTGAGCATGTTGAAGAGGAAAGAGTTATTTAGAAAGAAAAAGGCTCTGCAGGAGATTGAAAGAACTGAAAAGCAAAAAGGAAGAATTGAGTTAAGAAACTGGGGCAATTATAAAATCACAAAAAATAACATAAAATACACCACATAAATTGGACAACAAAGCCGGAGCTGCACGGGCGGTGGTTACACACGGACACAATCACTCCCTCCGACTTCGTCAGGGTCGAAGCAGATATTTGAACCCCTTCAAACCACCTGACAAATGATTTTAATGGTTACGTTTAATTCATTTCATTATTACGGATAATTCTGCATAGAAATTACACAGGTCAAGAATTATTTATGGAAATATGATTTTTAATGGTTTTAACCCCTTTACACCTCTTAGACTGACTGGCAAATGATTTCAATGTTTAGATTGAATTTATTTCATTGTTAGAAATGATTTTGCATGGGAATTTTCACAAGTCAAGAATTATTTATGTAAATATGAATTTTAATATAATTTACCCTCACGTTTTACCCCCGCAAACCACCTGACAAATGATTTTAATGGTTACATTTAATTAATTTAATTATTACGATTAATTCTGCATAGAAATTTTCACAGGTCAAGAAGTATTTAGGGAAATATAATCTTTAATGATTTTACTCCCTTTACACACCCCATAGACGGACTGACAAATGATTTCAGTGGTTACATTTAATTCATTTCACTATTGCTAATAATTCTGCAGAGGAATTTTTTATAGGTCAAGAATTATTAACGGAAATATGATTTTTAATGGTTTTAACCCCTTTACACCCCTTAGACGGACTGACAAATGATTTCAATGTTTAGGTTGAATTTATTTCATTGTTAGAAATGTTTTCGCATGTAAATTTTCACAGTTCAAGAACTATTTATGTAAATATAAATTTTAATATAATTTACCCTCACCTTTTACCCCATCAAACCAACTGAAAAATGATTTTAATGGTTACGTTTAATGCATTTCATTATTACGAATAATTCTGCATAGAAATTTTTACAAGTCAAGAATTATTCACGGAAATATAATTTTTAATGATTTTAACCCCTTTACACCCCCTTAGACGGACAGACAAATGATTTCAATGTTTAGATTGAATTTATTTTATTGTTATGAATGATTCCGCATGAGAATTTTCACAGTTTAAGGATTACTTATGTAACTATGAATTTTAATATAATTTACCCACACGTTTTACTCCCTCAAACCGCCTGCCAATTGATTTTAATGGTTACATTTAATTCATTTCATTATTATGAATAATTCTGCATAGAAATTTTCACAAGTCCAGCATTATTTAGGGAAATATGATTTTTAATGATTTTACCCCTTTACACCCCCTTAGACGGACTGACAATGGATTTCAGTGGTTACGTTTAATTAATTTCATTATTACGAATAATTCTACATAGGAATTATCACTGGTCAAGGATTAATTACAAAAATATAATTTTTAATGATTTTAACTCCATTACACACCCTTAGACGGACTGACAGATGATTTGAGTAGTTACGTTAAATTCATTTCATTATTAAAAATAATTCTGCATAGGACTTTTTACAGTGCAAGAATAATTTAACGGAAATATGGTTTTTAATGATTTTAACCTCTTTACACTCCCTTAAACAGGCTGACAAATGATTTCAATGGTTAGGTTAAATTCAGTTAATTGTTTATAACAATTTTTCATCGACATTTTTGCTGGTCAGCCAATATATTTTAGAAATACTTAGAAATATGATTGTTATGTTTTACCTCTTTCATCCCTTGGATGGTCTAGTCTAACATTGAGTATGGTGATTGTGAACACTTGAGTTTATGATTTTTAACAAGTCTACATATATATTATTTGTGCAAATGAAAGATATTTAAGAAATATTTTATTTTATTTTATTATAACTTATTTTATTTTATCCCATTTCTAAATTTCCTACCTCGTTTGTGATAAGCAGTGTTGGTGAAAGAAATCAAAGATATTTATAAACAGAAATAAAGTGGAGTTTCTCGAAATACTAACAAGAATTTAAATATTTGCAATATTTTATTTTAACCACGACTTTATTTATCATAGTCCTACCTGAAAATGTGGCTGTGGGTTATTTCACACCGGTCAAAAACGTATGGAATAAGATGGCAAATTGTGGATCTCTGGCGAAAAAAAAAAATTAAGAAATATTAATGTGGACCGAGAGTTTTATTATATTTTCAAGAAGATCGCAAGGGGTCCATCAGAGATGCCTCAAGAGATATAGGTATTTCTTATACTACAATGCAGAGAATAATACACAAACATAAATATACAGCCAGAAAGCCTAGATTGTTGCAAAAATTGTTCCTCAATGATAAGAATATAAGATTAGAATTTTATCAAATAATTTTGGAGAGATACAGACATGATCATGAAATTTTAGACGCATTTTTTGAAGTGATGAGACGTCCTTTACAACTGCGGGCATATGAAACAGAGAAAATAATCATTACTGGGCAACAGAAAATCTTTATATAGTCGAAGAAACACAGTTTCAAGGACGTCGAAGTTTGAACGTGTGGGAAGGAATTATTTATAATCAAATAATACACGCATTTTTTTGATAGACATATGAACGGTGAAACATATTTGCAGATTTTAAGAGAAAATGCTGAAAATTACCTAGGACATATTCCATTGAACGACGTGTTCGATATAATTTGGCAGTAAGATGGTGCACTTTGGCACAACACACTACAGGTGACAAATTACCTGAACCAATATTTTGACGAGTGGATAGGCAGGAATGTACCAATAAGATGGCCACCAAGGAGTACCGATTTGACTCCGTTCGATTTTTTATGGGGCTATGTAAAAACGGAAGTTTATAAACAAAAACCCAATAACACCGATGATCTACGAGAAATAATTATCGCTGTGATTAATAATATAAATAACAGCACTATCCTTGAAGACGCAGGTAGAAATTTTTATAGCATAATTAATATATGCTTTCAAAATGATGGATCACACGTAGAACAATTATTTTAACTCTTAATTTAGCTTAATATTTATATTTGTACAGTATTCTCAGTATTGTAGTATAAGGAATACCTATATCTCTTGTGGCATCTCTGATGAACCTCTTACGATCTACTTGAAAATATAATAAGACTTGTAACTCTCGGTATTATATTATATTTCTTAATTGTTTTCTATTCGCCAAAGATCCACAATTTGTCATCTTATTCCACACGTTTTTGAATATGGTTTTGTAAGGAACAGGACGATCTGGATATCTGTTTACGTTTATCTGTTGATTTAATTGGTTATTTATTAAACATTTTTTCTTTTACCTAATTCTGTTTTTTTTTATTTGTAACAGTCCGCTTATCAAGTGTTCATTAACTCAGTTAGCATTGGTATGACAAAAAAAATACTATAAAACATTAGAAGTCGGTTAATTTTCCATTGATCAATCATCAAATAATAATGATTTGACATATCGGCAATAGGTAATTGTCTCAATAAATATCAAAGCCTTCTTAAGTTAAATTGTTCTGCGGATGATTTTATGTAATAAAATAAAATGATTATTTGGGCAATATCATCAAAATTTTTATTATTTATTTAATTTTCAAACAAAATATAGTGTTTCATTAAAAAAAAAAGTTAATATTCGTATCTCTTCTAATTTCGGAGTTGTATTTTCCTAAAAGTATATATTAAAATCTTTGAAAAAAACTAATTTGATTTCTGAAATTCTGAAATCCGTTCATAAATGACGAAGTTAGAGGGGGGTAAATGTATGGTGGATCACTCTGTACTATGTCTAATATTTTAATACATATAGTGTATATATATCATCACAAATAGAGAGAAGAACAGTATTTTTACCTCTAAATCATGAGCAAGGTCTGCATAAGAGTGCAAACCGTGGACACGTGTTTCGGACATATTGGTCCTTATCAGCACGGCGTTGAAAGTTGAAAAAAATGGACGCAACTTATGTGTAAAAGACACAAATGGAAACCACTGACAGGCACCAATCGTACATTTTTTGTTCAATTGGAAGTCCCGGTGTTTATAAGACTACAGTTAACATCACCACAGAGGCAACTATAGCCACCTGCGTGGGAATTTCTACCCAAGAATGTGGATAGCACAAGAGCACGTTTTCGCGGTTGCATGAACGCCATCACAAAGAGAGAGAAGAAAAATATGTTTCCATCTAAATCATGGGTAAGGTCCGTATAAAGAGCACAAACCGTGGACATGTTTCTCGGACTTGTTGGTCCCCATCAGCACGGTGTAGCTAAGTTAAAAAGATGGCGATTGGCGCCTGTCAGTGGTTTCCATTTGTGTATTTTACCTAAGTTTTGCTCATCTTTTCAACTTAGCTACACCGTGCTGATGAGGTTCAACAAGTCCGAAACACATGTCCACAGTTTGCACTCTATGCAGATCTAACCCATGATTTAGAGGTAAAAATATTTTTCCTTTCTTTGTGATGACTCATCACTTAATTCAGTTTTGCTGACACAATGAATAATTCTTAAAAATAAATTTTATCTGATATGAAATTTTAAACAACTGTTTGACAAGGAGTAATAAATACATTGAATAAAATATCTGAAAACAAATACTTTAGTATGAAAGAAAATCCTTCGGATTTCAGCAGATTTATTTACTTGAAACAGAAATATTTATCTGGACTTCTAGTTTCCCGAATAAAGATAGATTTTCTTCAGTGTTAATTCAGTCGTAATTCCTATGGGAAACAAATGGAGCGCAAAGTGCTGCCGGTTACTTGGACCCGAAACGGTCTATTGGGAAACTCAAATGAGCAAATAACCACATTCATTTGATCGATAATGATGTATAATAGTATAATACCAGGAATTAGCAAAACACACCAACTCTATTGCTTATATCATCTGCTTTGTATTAAATTAAACTTCATAGCGATTAAGGATTTTAATTAATTTCTAATGAAACAGTTATTGTAATTAATTTATAATGGAGTCGTGGCAGTTGAGTTTACAGTAAATGAGAGTTTTATACATATTATATGTATAGTTACGGGAAAACTATAACATTGTAATATCAGGTTTTAAAGTAGTTTACTCAAAACTTCCACATTCATTTACTTTTTTGTTCTACAAAATTTTCATAATTAAGCGGTACGTAACACTAAAAAATTTATCAGTTATAAAAATTTATAAAAAGATTTACAAGAAGAGGGCTGGCATCAGGGCCGAGCCTATGCTTGCGGAATTAAAAATGCAATTTATTTTATCAAGTTATACTTGTATCTGGCTTTTTTTCGTATAAAGTTAACTTGATATAGAAAAAGTATGGAATTTTTTTAAGGCGACACGGTGATTATACCGACACACGAGTTACTGCCTTGTCGCTATGGCGCGGCATCATTTTTATATTCTTGATATAGTAGTATCAAAACTAAATGACAGATTTGAACAGATAAACAAGTGCAACTGCTTTTTTGGCTTTTTAAATAATTTAGGCTCTTTATCTATTGATTAAAGAAGAATTAATGAAATGCTGTAGGGATTTATAAATTAAATTAACCGTTTCATCTACAAAACAAATGGATGTTAATGCAATTGATCTGTGCAATGAAATTGAAATACTTATTTTCCATTTATAGTAAATCCAATACGACTTCAGCAAAGAAGGTTTTAGAATATCTTGTAGTTAACGATTTAGTTAGCACTTTTCCGAATTTATCTGTTGCCCTACGAATTTTTTTAACGATACCTGTCACTGTTGCTTATGGTGGCAGATCGTTTTCAAAATTAAAAATAATTAAAAATTATTTGAGATCTACTATGAGCCAGAATGGACTTACAAATTTGACTGTAATAACTAAGCATTGAGGAAGAAATCGACAAGGCGTTAGATATAACGGATTTAATTAGAGAATTTGCAATTAAAAAAGCAAGAAAAGTCGCTTTTGATATTTAAATTTAGAGTTTATCTAGTTTAGTTATTGTTTATAAATTCTAAGTTAATAATAATAAATAATATATGTTGTACTTTGTTATAACTATTAAAGCATTGTGTTTGTTTTAAATATATATTTTTAAGTTTATACAAATAATAAAGTTTATAGTAACCTTAACGATATTTTATTTTTTAAATAAGTTAACAGTTATCAAGGAAATGCAGAATTTTATAATTAATATTATGTCTAAGGAGCTATAGAGGCGGCAAATTATATCCTGCACCTGGGCGGCAGATACCCTTGGCTCGGCACTGGCTGGCATGATATCTACAAACAAAATAATGTAGATAATTACAAATATATTTATTAATAAATTGAAACTGTATATAGAAAAAAATACCAAACAAATAAACAATAAGCAGACAAAAAGAATGGATAACTTTAGGACTAATTAATTCTACTACACTTTCAAGCTAAAAGATTCTAAAAATACCTATGTAGAAGCAGCTCCATGTGTTGGTGCATTGTCGTAGTGGAGGATTGTTTAAGCGAGTACGACGTCGAATTTGTTTGAGGGCCGCAAGTAAATTTGAGAGATAAACATCTGTATATCACTTAGATGTATTGTTTTCTGATTTTCTAATACAATTCGAGTGATAGTAGTACCTACAAGTATTTTCTTCTTGACGGAGCGAGATTTTGTCACTGCCGTGGTCACCTCATCTACTTCAAAGACCCAAACTTTGTTCCTAGAGTTAGACGTTATATCATAATAATTAGAGTTTGCAAATCGCTCCGCGAGTCATGGGCGATGCTAAGTAGAGAAATACCCAAATACGTAAGCGAGAATTGTTTACTATTTTAACTAACATTTGATTTTAGTCTATTGTTATGCCACGTGTTGTGTACAATGTAATTTATTTCTTTCCGTTGTATTGTTGATATTTTTTTTTTGTATTTTATTCTCGATATTAATATAATATTAAAGTATGTCAGACCTGCCCAAGGGTAAAAACGGCCATACACTGACAAAGTGAATAAATTCCCAATTTCAATTCCAATTTAATCAGCTATATTTTTTATACATTTCTAATTAAGGCTATTTTTTATTTTATGTATTTCATATATAAATATATAAAAACAAACAAACAATATGACAGTTTACAAAGAACATGTGGGTGATTGTATGTAAACAGGAAAAATTCCAAAAAACCTACTCAAAATAATGATTTATTTATTTTGAAAATAAAAATTGACTTTACGCCCGTGGTGGAGTTTGGAATAGGGAAGACATGTCTATGCATTGTAAGGCGTGAATTTCCGGATTTATTCTACAATGGTTCTATAATAGTTTGTAAAGTGTGCGAGACAGACCTGATGTGGTGGGACAAACGTGATTGTAAACGTCACGTAAATTCTGTGCAACATAAAACTAAAAGAAATGGCGTGTCTTCGACAACACAGTTTATGTTCGATTTACTTTTAATGCCGATTGCATGTGAATGATTGTTTATCGAGTATGTGCAGCAAGCACATACTCGATAAACCATTTCAGGAGTTCTGGAATAGATATAATCTCAAGGTGACGTTATCAAGTCGCACAACGTTGCGTAACTATGTACCAACTGTAAGCGAAAACATTAAGTGCGTTCTCTCTAACTGATATCTTAGTTAATCTAAGTAGTTTTACGGTTACGGAGGCTATATCAAATAAAATTATGCACTGGATTGAGTAAGTGGTCGGTTCCTTGTGAAACATCTTGTAAATAATTCTTAAAAAGAAATACACTGCTTTTAGATGAATCAAATAAACTGTATTTAGATACACTCTACATATGTTTCGGCTTTTTAGGCCTTTCTCAAGAGCATTACAGTATTTATCTGTAATGCTCTTGAGAAAGGCCTAAAAAGCCGAAACATATGTAGAGTGTATCTAAATACAGTTTATTTGATTCATCTAAAAGCAGTGTATTTCTTTTTAAGAATTAAAATTATGCTTTCATTTATACAGTGTAACCGTAAAACTACTTAGATTTAATGAGATTTCAGATAGTACCTATAGTAAATAAGATCAAATGTGTACTAAAAAATACACGGCTGTGGTTATGTGTTGACGAGACGACATATTGTAAAAAAAATTCTATTTTAAATGTTATAGTACGTGTACTGTACCCTCTTAATCCGACATTTCCACTGTTACTAGCTAGCAAAAACTAACTGAGTGTACTGGCCAAACAATTAAGCGGGTGGTGCTAATAACGTTGGAAAAATTTGACCTGTCAAAAAGTCAAGTGTTGATGTTTGTGACCGATGGTGCCGCGACAATGCGTTCTCTTCAAGAACACGGTTGTAGGTTGGTATATGTTACGTGTAAAGTGCATGATTTACAGAAACTATTCGACAAGGTTTTCTAGATGCATTATTTGCAAGTACAAAAAAGTGTTTCTTAAATCTCCTAAACGTCTTCGTGCATTTCACAGCATACATGATGCTGCAAAGTTTTTACAGATCATTTCCAGTTTGTGATAACCAAGCTAGTTAAGAGGGTAAGTTGTGCATACATTGTTATAAATTTTAACAGTTTATTGCTTTTATTACTAGTTAATTTCTTTTATTACACTTATTCTAATGCGTACGCCTATGTCCTGCGGCGCATTTTTGCCAACTCTAATAATAATACAGCCAGGTCTCGTCTCCTTTGTCATATCCCTGCACCACTTCACTCGTTATTCCCTTTGAGTATCGTTTAATTGGTAGGGTACCCACAACGTCCGCACTTTACGTACGGACAGGTGACCATTTAAAATTGCACGACTGGCTGGTGAATTGATGTTTATATCTTCCTCTATTTATCCATATCTAATATGTGGTTTTTCTTTAATAAGATTTTCCACAACGACAATGTTTTTGGAGAAACAACTTCAGATGGTCACCCTGTGTGTGAATCATCTAGCGAAAATATGCTTCTTTCAAATTGTTGTACCACCAGAACACATTATTTCTACTTGGACGATCCTTGCCAAATATATCCGACATTTCGTTAAAACATTAATCTACAGTTAAACCGCGTTTAAAGTTATAGAGAAAAATCACACGGTAGTCACGTCGCGACAACTCAGCCATTGTTATACATGTTTTCTTAAACATTAACCAATACACAGTATAGTTAATACTTAAGGTCCTACCTAGATGCAATGCCTGTACCCCCACACTACTTACTAATGTATTGTATTATTACATTCATTAATCTCTGGACATATGATATATCGTAAACTTATTAATTTGTTTCAATTTTTTATTTTATAGTCTAACATACGTTTTTTAAAGTAATATATTTTGTTGTTTGGCTGTTTATTACCTTTAAATATGGGCAAATCTTTATATATTTATATTTTAACTCTTGTTACCTGAAGATGTGGTAATACATTTAATATAAATACCAGGACACCGGTAACTTGATTAGAGAGTTTGTGAGAAAAAGGACCTATTATTTACACCATCAATAATATTAGCATTATGGACTCACACGGGTACCACTTCCCCCAGTTTTTTATTGTATTATTGCCTACCTCTATTTATTCCCGCGTACCTATATCAAAAATTTCCTAGCGACCTACGTATGGAGTCCCTCAAGGAACCGTATTAGCTCCGATATTATTTACTATTTATGTTAATAGCCTTTTACCTATTAATACGTTAGGTACCATACATAGTTTTGCGGATAATACCGTTATTCTATATAAAGCAAATTCTTGGTTGGAGCTTAAAAGTGTCGCTGAAAAAGATTTTAAATAATATTAAATGCCAGTTTCATAACAACACACTTACCTTAAATTATAATAAGACGTATTATTTACCATTTACGTTATACTCTAATAATTTGCCAGACACTAGACCACTAAATATTAACCAAATACACCATTATACCCGAAACTACCTCAATCAAATTTCTTGGAATTATATTTAATAGACATTTAAGATGATATCTACAAATCAAAAATATAATAAGAAAAATTAGAGGTCTGCTTCCAAGATTTAAATATCTTAAAGATATTCTAGATATAGATTATCTTAAAATAATTTACTACGCGCTAGTTCAATCACAGCTTTCTTATGGAATATTTGGTTCGGGAGTAGTAAATGATCAATACCTGGAAAACTTAATATATTACAGAAATGGATTATTAAAATAATATTTGGTAAGAGTCTCGTTAGGTATATGACATTCTTCCACTGAAAATTAAAAGTATGTGTATAATTCATACTTCTTTCCACAAGTTTTTATGTCACAAAAATAAAAGAAATATAAAATACATCAAAAACATTTTAAAGACAACATTTTTGAAAACAAATTTTATGATTTTTTCAGTTTATCTGAAATGCAATCAAAGTTGATTGATTCAACAGTTATTTCTCAACGCCTAAGACCATAAATGCTTCCAATAACTTCTAAGAAAGAGCCGACCTTAATCTATTTTTGATAATTTTTAATTTAGAAAAGTGTATTAGTAATATTTTGAATGAACCATAATTTGTTTGATTTAACAAAAAAAAATGAAGTAATATTACTTAAAACAACGAATTTATTGTTACCGTGTAGTTAATTTTTATTTATTTTTCAGACAGGTTTCAATTCAATTTTTAATAATCAGATAGTCATTCAATTTATTATAGTCATTTTTTAAAAGGTAGTGCATTAGATATTCAGATGATTATTTTCAGGAAAGACAAAGAATTATTTACATCAAAATGTGTATCATTTAATTTAAAAGGAGGTTTAGTAGATTTTGTTTGCAACTGTTAACTACGTTTCCAAATTATTAAATAATTCTTGAGGCGTTATTCCTATCTTTATTCTTCTTTATTCTTCTTTATTCTTCTTTATTCTTCTTTATTCTTCTTTATTCTTCTTTATTCTTCTTTATTCTTCTTTATTCTTCTTTATTCTTTATATCATAATCAAAGAATAAAAAGCATTATCTTTGCCATACTCATAATAATCATGTATGAGCGATATCTCACTCTCGCGCATTAATTGTGGTGCAGGATTGAAAGTGTCCGAGCAGACCGTAGATGCCAGTTTTTGTTATGACTATATTAGGCAACATTTGATAGTGTTTTTGGGAAATTTCCGGTCAGATATACACGTAAATTTGTTTAATGTTTCGGTTTAATAAACCATCATCCGAGAATTATAATTAATACAACATTTTAAAACACACTATTAATCATGTGTTTATATAAATTTGATTCCATATTAGGTGTTATTTTTTTGCCCGTTTTACCGCAACTAAACTATTTTGAATGGTATTTTGGTTCCTAAAGTTTTGTTTATGTTACCAAAACCATACAAAATAATTTAGTTACGTTAAAATAGGCAAACAAATAACAACCAATATATAATAAAATTTAAAATAAACACCTAATTAATAGTGTATAAGTATATAATGTAAAATAACCATAACTGTGTTTTAAAATATTGTATTAATTATAGTTCTATGATGATGGTTTAATAAACCGAAACGTTAGAAAAAATATTTACATGTATATCTGACCGGAAATCCCCAAAACTCTATTAAAATACTATTTGTTGTTAACGATCACTAAAAGGAAAAAATAAATATATTAATAATGATTAGAGATTAGATACACTAAATATTTTTGTTTCGTGAATCGTATCAGAGTTATATATTTTTTTTCGTCTGTTAAGGGGGGCCCGATTCTAGGGGCCTGGTGGGACTTTACACTCTTCTGCCAATTGCTAGTCCACACCTGCTTTTAAACTACGACACAAGAAGAGCTGTAGCATTACTTATTTTCCGCAACTGTATGGTGATCATTTTAAGTGCTTCACTTAAATTTATTGCCTGATTTTTCAGTTACGCTTATATATTTTTTCTGGGACATCTGAATTCGAAAATAAAAAACAAATGAACACCAAATAAAAATGTTACAGCCAAAAAACTGAAAAATACAAAACTTAATGCGGATATGAACATGTGACATTCCACTGATTATAAATGAGTATCACATATATATTTCCCACTTCGGTTTAACCGGAAGTTACTTAATTTTTTTTATTTTAAATGATACACTGTATATTAAGCTCAGTTTAAAGAAAAATTATTTATGAATTCAGCATTATATTAATTATTTACGATATAAATGGGATAAAGACATTATTAACGCACGCATTGTAAAGAATTGACCCAAGAGGCTCTAGGCCGAGTTATGGTAATCACATCGTGCATTAATAATGTAATATCCCACGTATATCGTGCAAAGTTTTATCTATCACCACTAAAATTGTCTTAAAGTAGGTTCACTTTGATAGAATAATAAATTAATCAAGGTGTCAATAGGATCTAAGATTTTTCAAAATGATAGCATCTTAACTGAATAACAATAAATAAAAATTTGGAATTCTAAATTTTTCGGAGGTCAAACTATTGTTGTGTGTTATAATTTGCTTTAAAAATGAGCTTCCCAGGTTGTTCTTCCGAAGAACAAACGTCAGATATACCATTTGATATTAAGGAAAAAGCAGAGAACATGATATCCAAATTTGGGGGTACCCATCACATAACCTAACCACACGGGTGATAACAAAATAGTTTACTAATAATGACAATGACCTGGAAAAATCACTGTATATCGCATCACTAGTATCGTGTAATTCAGAATCACTCTCTGGAAATATCATCTCAGATACGGGCTCTAGTAATTACTTGGAAATTATTTATTTCTATTTTTCTATACATATAATACTGTAATGAATGTACATATTATTATATACTAAGCACGCTTCAGTAAAAATAAAAATTTTTCTATATAATAGTGACAGTGATAAATGATTTAAACAACTACCTACTATTTCTATTACCCTAATATTTCTATATAATTTTAAAAGAAATAAAGAAATGTAAACAACTGTAAATTACTTATCTTTTATTACGGTCTAACAAATAACTATAGCTTTGGGCAAAATATTATTTCCCGACAAGTAAAATAAAATTTAATAAACAGTTGATTTATAGAA
>JANEYF010000207.1:0-102500 GCA_029963845.1 Rhamnusium bicolor | reverse complement strand
AAGGTGATAAAATAATAAAATGATAAAATTTAAAATGCATCACAAAAATGAAACAATATTCACTGAAAGTCTTTTGCATTAAGTTCAGATAGAAAAACACATTTACCAGTCTTTTTTAAGTCAATACGATTTCTTCGGTTTCTTCTTCATGGATACTGGGTCTTTTCCTTGGAGGTAAAATGCTGGAAAATCTCCTGAAGACCGTACTTGGTCGTGGTGGAGGTGGAGGTGATCCGGATGGATTGACAAGAGCCAGCTTCCGACTTTTCTTGCATTTGCAAAATATATAGAGAAGAATAAGGGCAATAATTAATATTATGGTCAGATATGTGAACCATGAGATGTGTTTGGTCACAAAGGGTTCGTTGATAAGATCATCTAAATTTTTGGAATATTGGTCTAATTTGTGTTTGGCAATTTCGAGGTCTTCGGTGTTCAGGTGGTTTAATTTTAATGGTTTTAATTTGGGTAGTTTTGTAGACTTTTGTATGGAAAGTTGTTGCAGCATTCATACGGAATTTTAATAGGATGGGTTTTATCTTTGACATCTAATATTTCCTTGGATTCGGCTTGAATCTTGGTAATGCCAATAAAGGCGTAACAACTAGGTTGTAATTTTATAATAGAGTTCTTCGTGATGATTTCCGTTATTGAATTTCTCTTAGGGCAACTGATAGTAACGTGTAGAGATTATACATTAATAATTAACCATGTGTTTTCCTGGAGTTTTTGAACATTATATCCTTGACTAATGATAAATGATGTTTGACAGTTTTCGGGTAGGCGATAGAGATGTTTGAACAGTCTTGCTTCACAAATTGCATTGGTGTCGATAGGATAAGCGAACAAGTTAGAGCATAATTTAGTTCCAATGTAGAATTGTTTGCATTCTTTCAGGTCCGGAATAGGTATAAACATTAAAGGATCATCATCTCTCGCGATATATTTTCGAGAGGTTGACAGAATGTGGTGCAAACCAGTTCTATTATCCAAAATAGGGATAGGGTATAATTGATAAGTTGTGTAAGTTTGAGAATCTACTAAAGATATCTTTAAGGCAAAAATTAAACTTGAATCTGTTTGAAAAGCTTGCAGTTCAATAATATCTAGGTACTGAGCAACTCTTGATAATTTTGCAAATTTTGTGAAATTTCTTGTAAAGAGCTTATTAAATGCTGAGGGGTAATTATAGAGGTATGAATGATTTTTAATCTTGCAAAAGTTATTGAATTTAGAATATCATTTAAATGGTCCTCGATGTATAAATAGTTTGCCATTAATTGTTCACATATTTCGAGAAACTTTAGTTTTGTTTTAACTATTTGTATATCATGTTCGGTACGTAAGATCGCATCTTCGATATCTTTGATATCTTTATTAAACGTTTCCTCATCAATTTGTAATTTTTGAATAGTTGAATTGAAATTTTTTATAACCGATGTTGTTACGGAAATTTGATTTTTAATTAAGTTTTCTAGTTGATGTTCGTCGTTGTTTAGTTTATTAATACAATCAGAATAGTATTGACCGTCTTTAGCATCTAGATTTCCAGTAATTGATTTAAATACTGTCCCGATTCCGTTTATAATTCCTCTTTTGTATCGTTTTGTATCAAGATAAACCTCGTCAAACTTAAATTGAATAGATTTAGAAATTTGTTTTAGAAGGCTAAGATGAGTCTTAACTTCGCTCATGAAAGTATTCATGTTATGATACGCAGGGTCAAGGGTGTTTAGGATGGTGTCTAGGATTTTGTCATTTTTGTCAGAAACTATTTTTAGTGCAGATATATTCTTGTGAACTAATAGTGTCCACTTCTCGTTGGTCACAATTATTTCGGATTTTTCGTGGTAGTAAATTCCAATGGTGTTATTTATTGGTGTAATTTTGTATTGGGAAACTGCTAGGGCTACTGATCCGAACAGCAGGAGTAACCTGAAAAAGGTTAATTTTCAAAATAGGGTTTCATTCGATCAAAATTTACTTTACTAGTTTGGTTAGTATCTGGGTTAAGTAGAATAGCAGAATTTTGGAATATTTCGATTATTTCGAAAGGACCGTTAAACTTGTTGTGTAGTTTATCTTGATTTGTGATTCTTTGACGTAAACTTTATTGCCAATTTGGTAATCGGGTCGATTTTCGGGAATATTTTTGTCAAAGCGGACTTTTGCTTTTTCTTTTTGTAATTGCGTTCGTTCGCGCGCTAGTTTATGATAATGGGATATTCGATTATTAAGGTCTCGTATGTATTTAGTAATCAAGTCTTTCTGGTTATAAAGTTTTTCGGGTGGTCTGTTTGAGGTATGTCCGAAAATTAGCTCATACGGAGTAAATCCGTGTGTTTTATTGATCGTGTTGTTGTAACAGATAACAGCATAAGGCAGTATAGTGAGTGGATGTTCGTTAGGGTTTTCTGTATTATGAACCCTTATCATTTCCGCTAACGTGGCGTGGAATCTTTCGAGTGAACCGTTCGATTGCGGGTGTCCTACGCTAGAATATGTCAGTTTTATGTCATATAGGGTATATAGGTCTCTGAGTAGGCTGTTGTCGAATTCACGGCCATAGTCACAGTGTACTCGTAATGGTGTGCCAAAATGTTGAAAATATAGCAATAAGGTATTGACAACTGATTTCGCCGTTTTGTCCTTTAAGGCGTATGCTTGAGTGAATTTTGTTAATTCATCTCGGACGGTTCAAGCGTAGTTTCTGTTCGGTGTTTCAAAAATATCAATATTTATACGTTCAAAAGGCGTTCGTGGGGTTTCTGTAATAACTAAAGGGTTGCTGAGATTTTTGTGGCAGACTTTTGTCATTTGACATATTTCGCAATTTTTATGTAGTTTTCAACGTCTTTGGTTAAACCTTGCCAATTATATTTTACTTTTATTCTCCGAATAGTTTTGTTTATTCCACGGTGTAAGTTATTTTTACCTGTGTGATTTTGGTCAATAATAATAGGAATTTGGTCATTATCTGGAGTTTTGACGATGTTTTGGCAAATTACTAGTTTTAAGTCTTTTTCCGCAAAGATCAATGATAGTATTTCCAATGTAGGTAAATCTAAATTATTTTCTACGTGATACGTACATGAAAGATCGAGATCATTTTGATGTTTGAATAAAGTATAAAATAATGTTTCGTTGACAGATTCTAGATCGAAAGGTAATGGGATGATAAAATATTTTCGATTTCTGACAATCTTACTTGAAACTATGTTAATTTTAGCGTTACTAAAATCTGGATGTTCTTCGAAAATATCCTCGATTATTTTATAGTGAAAATCTTCCAGTTTATGTTGTTAAAAGAACGTTATGATATTTTTGTTTTCCTTGTCTAATAATTGTTTATTAGAAAATTTGATTTTAGAATAATCAATTAGCGATTTTGTCTTGTACAGTTTTACGAAAGTATTAAATTCTTGAAAAAATTATTCGTCTATGATTTTATCATCGGAATCTTCGATGTCGGAATTCTGTTCGTCGTCCGAATTAGCGGCTAAAATAGATGTTTGAAAGGTAACACAATCTTTAACATGGTTTAGTTTGATTCTAGATAACGCGTCGGCATTTTTGTTAATTTTACCTGGTTTGTATATGACTTTGTAGTCATATTCTTCCAGTTTTAAGCGCCAACGAGCTAGCCTGCTTCCTGGGTCCTTTATAGAGAACAGCCAGGTAAGTGGTCTGTGGTCAGTAACTAACGTGAATTTTCTGCCGAATAAATATGGTCTAAAGTGCTTAACTGACCAGACTATTGCTAAGAGCTCACGTTCAATTGTAGAGTATTTTGTTTCCGCACTGCATAACGTTCTGGATGCATATGCAATAGGTAGGTCCTTGCCTATAGGGCCCTGCGAGAACACTGCACCTATCGCGAATGCGCTAGCATCCGTGGTTAGTATGAATGTATCGTTAAAATTCGAGTATATTAGAATCGGTGTGGTTGTTAAGGCTTGTTTCAAATTTTCGAAGGAATTAGTACAGTCATTGTCGAAATTAAAGGGAATATCTTTTTGCAGTAGTTTTGTCAATGGTTTGGATATCTTTGGAAATTTGGAATGAATTTCCTATAATAATCAGCTAGACCTAAGAATGATTGTATTTCTTTGGCATTTTTTGGCTGGGGAAAATTTTGAATAGCGTCAACTTTAATTGGGTTTGGCTTTACACCATCTTTAGTGATGAGGTGACCAAGATAGGCGACTTCTTTGCGCAAAAATTCGCACTTATCCGGTTGAATTTTTAGATTTGCTTTTCGTAAACGTTGAGATACTTCGGTTAAACGGGAGATGTGTTCGTGAATGGTTGGTGAATAGATGATAATGTCATCCATATAAACCAAACAGCGTTCATTCTGGATACCTAACAAAATGTTGTCCATCACTCTCTGAAATGTTGATGGGGAATTTTTTAAGTCCGAATGGCATTCGCACAAATTCAAAATGACCATTTTCGACGGTGAAAGCAGTCTTTTGAATGTCTTTCGTATTTATCTCGATCTGGTGAAAACCAGATGCCAAATCTAGTGTCGTAAAATACTGGCATTTGCCAAGTTGATCTAGTAAGTCAGAAATATTTGGGAGTGGATATTTGTCGTCAACTATCAGTTCATTTAATTTTCTATAGTCTACCACGACTCGCCATTTTTGTTTTCCGGACGCGTCGAGTTTTTTTGGGACGACCCAAACTGAAGAAGACCAGGGCGAGATTGATGGTCGAATGATACCTTGGTCTAACATTTTAGAAACTTGTGTTTTGACTTCTTCTTTATGAATATGCGGATATCGGTATGATTTTGTAAAAACTGGCTTTGTATTATTTGTGTCAATCGAATATTTTATTTCGTTCGTAAAACTCAAGTTATCTCCTTCTAGGTAGAAAATATCAGAAAAGTTTAAGCAAAGTTCAGTAATTAAATAACTCTCTTCGTCGTTAAGATGTTCTAAGCGTAATTGTTTTTTTAATTTCGAAATGTCTGTCTGTCTGTTGGGAATCGAGATTTTGTGAATTCAAATTAAATATTTCTCTAAATTTCTCAACAGGTTCTAGTTTAAGATTTGAAAGATCTATTATTTTAGGTATTACATTAGGATTTATAACTGATGTTAAAAATTCTCCATTACTGTCAATTTTGACGAGAGCATTTGGCAAACGTACTTTGTCCGATTCCTGAGCTAACAGTATAGCATCAGTATTTCGTAAATTACATTTAAGTTTAAAAATCTTTTCTATACGCGGCTCAATAGATATTAAATTTTGTTTATTGGTATTATCTAAATTTTGATTTTCTGGATGGGATTTTTGACATTGATTTTGCGTTATATTTTTACAACTAACAGGTAATTGTACGCACGAATCATCAGTAACCTTAAATAGCGTTACAGTTTTAAAGTTCGTTATTAGTTTTTTATTTTTTATATCTACCTGACATTCGTAGTGTTCTAAAAAATCCACGTCTAACAATCCATCAAAGTCTATATCTAAATTATGAACATATACTTTATGTGGATTGCCTTCTGTAAATGGTATAAGTGCTGATTCACTTATTTTTACTTTTTGGTCCGTTATACCCTGTATAATTACATTTTAGGAAAATCTTTGTCGATAATTTTCGGCTGTTTTAGATTTAAAAATAGAAATACCTGCACCGGTGTCTATTAAAATTTTAAATCTGTTTGTGATATTCTTTATATAATAAAGATTTTTTTAAGTTTACAGATAGTAATGAATATACATGAATGTCTGTTCTGGGAAGTTTAAGTACGGATTCAAGTCGTCTTGTAAGTT
This sequence comes from Rhamnusium bicolor, assembly GCA_029963845.1. NCBI lineage: Eukaryota > Metazoa > Arthropoda > Insecta > Coleoptera > Cerambycidae > Rhamnusium > Rhamnusium bicolor. Next base: position 96,710 of record JANEYF010000207.1, on the reverse strand, counting down.
CATGGTTTGTATTTGTGTTTGTAAATCCGCAACTGGGTCTGAATCTTGGTTGGGAGGATTCGTTGTATGATCTAAGCCTTGGTAAAAATCCTGAGGATTAGCAGTATAATCCTCATAGTAAGTATCCTGAGAATTAGCAGTATAATTCCCATAATTGGTATTCTGAGAATTAGCAGTATAATGCTCATAGTGAGTGTTCTGAGAATTAGCAGTATAATTCTCCTCATTTTGTTCAGGTTGAAAATTATTAAAATTACAAGTTTCATTTTGTACTTGATTATCAAAGGAATAATTTTCGTATTGATCAGTGCACTGGTTATCGTAAGTTGCGCAATTTAAATGATATGTTTTTGGTTGATTATTATTGAAGCGATTAAAATTGGGGTTGTGCTGTATTACAGATTGTCTTTGTGGATTATAATTAGGATTCGGTCTTATGGGTGAAGTCCTATTCTGTTGAGAAAACCTCGGTTGTTGATTTTGAAATTGATTTGGATATTGGTTTTGTGGAAATGTTCTTTGATAATGATTTGATTGTGCAAAATTTTGAGAGTTTGAATTTCCTTGGAAATTTGGCCTATTGAAATTTTGAGAAGTTGAAGGTTGTTGTTGTTGTTGTCTTGTTCGGCATTCGTTTATAGTATGTCCATTTCTTTTGCAAAATGAACAGAATTTTTGAAAATTAATGTTTGAATTGGATTTTTGGCAACGTTCTTTTTTGGGAATTTTTGAGTTTCAAAATAAGATAGCTGTAATTCTCTCTTAATACGATTTATAGCGTCTAGCATATTTTTAGGATTTCCGGCACGAATAATTTTGCCTAATGTTGGTTCTAAACCTGTGAGTAGAGTAGTTAGCGTCATTGTTTCAATTAGTTCGCTTTGAGCTTGTTTTGCTCCGCAGTAAAATGTTGTTTTTGAATTGCAGCATGCATTTTTGCATTATGCGTTTGTAACCGTGCTATAAATGTTAATGCAGATTCATTATGTATTTGATGAATCCGCTGTAAATCTTGAATGAGAGATGTCAGATCTCTCGAGTCGCCAAAATGAGACTCTAATAAGAATTTAATTTCTGCCCATGTAGCTGGGTTACGAGAGTTTACAATTTCGGCAGCTTTGCCACGCAATTTATTTTTTATATGTATAGTTAACAATAACTTTTGATCTCTAACAGCCATAGAGTAGGCGTAAATACATGAATTAAGAAATGTTTGTAGAGCGATGGGGTTGCCATCGAACTCCGGTATTATGGAGAAAATTTCAGATAGTTTGTAAGGTTCAGCTTGTTCTGTAACTGCGTCTGTCATTTTGTTGTTCAGTATTTAGAAATTATTTAGAAAATAATTGATCAATTTCTTAATTAAAATTATGCACTTATTAAAGTTTGTTTGCTCTAGTGGTGCATTAACGGTGTAATGTGGTTTTTATTATTTGTAGAATAATTGTAAATGGGATAATAATAATAATAATGGATAATAGAAATAATTATGCACTTATATAAAAATTAGTTTGGTCTCTAAATTGAACTGTACTTCACGCTCACCTCTACACACGTATATGTAGCGAGTGGATACAGTTAGAAATATCAGCCAACTAATATGTGAAATATAACGAATTTGGTCTTTAGATCGAACTGTACTTCGCGCTCACCTCTACACACGTATATGTAGCGAGTGGATACAGTTAGAAATGTCAGAGCCAAATAAAAATAAAAATTAAAAGTGAAATAAAATAATAATAAAAATTGTTTGTTGCATGGTAAAAAAAAAATTAAAATGATAGTACGAGATGATTCTTATAATATTTCTTACTCTATAGTTTGCTTCATGGAGTAGGTTCTTTTCTGTTGAAGAATTGGGATCCACCACTGCAGCTAAGAAGTTCTCCTTATTCTAGTAGGTCCTGTCGACTAGTTAGGCACCTTTAGAAGATGGACTCCTTGTTCTCTTGGAGGGTTACACAACTAGTTAGGCTCCCGAACTGCAATGTTTTCAGATCCTACCGACTGCGCCAATTGTTAGATTACGGTTTGCGTAAACTTGTTTTTAAAAAATATTTATTTATTTAACATGGACTCAACGTTGAGTCTTGGTAAAAATACAATGAATTTAATTTAGTATGAGTTTAATATGACATGTCGAAAGTGAGTATAAGAACTGAGTTAACAAATGATATTAATTTAATTTATAAGCTTGGAAGGCTGTACTTGGTCAACATAAACAATGATTCCCAAGCTTATAACAAAGGAAATGCAAATTAAGCAGTTAACAATAAAATAAGCAGGAATTTGTTATCAGTCACGTAGTGAAATATGATATCCTGGGATAGACTAGAATATATTCTAAGTTACTATACGATGTCTGAAATATTATGTAACATATACATATATATATATATATATATATATATATATATATATATATATATATATATATATATATATATATATATATATATATATATATATATATATATATATATATATATATATATATATATATATATATATATATATATATATATATATATATATATATATATATATATATATATATATATATATATATATATATATATATATATATATATATATATATATATATATATATATATATATATATATATATATATATATATATATATATATATATTTATATATATGAGTATATATACAGGTGGGGAAATAGTGCGTCGGACCTCGATATCTCGAGTTCTACGATAGCTAGAAATTTTTAAAAAAATTGCAAGTAAACTAGATAAAAAAGTCTATAACTGGAAATTATTTTCGAACATACAGGGCGAGCGAAGACGAAATTACAGGACCAAGTGCCTTTTTTAAATGGAATGCTATGTATATCAGTACATTTTTTGAAGCCTCTTTCTAGGCTCTATTCGATCTTACATTATTATTGGCTATCTCCCAACCACTTTGACGCAATGAATTTTTTTTGTTGAAATAATGCCATCTGCAGATGGATATTAAAAAAATCACCACAGTCATAATTATGGATTTTAAGAAAAACTTATGTGAATACCAGTTACGAGACATCTAGTTAATGTTTTTTGAATCATTTTCAATTCCTAAAAATGTACAGGGTGGCCAAAAAATTAGTATTCAATTAAGAACTTTTAAATTGAATTTTCTCAATTTTTTCAACGATGTGATGTAAAAATGAAAAACGAACATTTTTTGTAAGTACTTCCCTATGGCTAATTGCAACCATTTTCGTTTTATTTAACAATAATTACAACATTCAAAAATAAATTTAAAAAAAGAGGTTTCTTCAAATAAAAAAATTATAATAAATGTTCCACATGTTGGCCATTTTGATTGACACACATCTCTAAGCGCTTTTGAAATGAGGTTCCCACTGTTTCTAAAACTGCCGGTGTAATAGATCTAAAGGCAGTTATTATTCTTTTCTTCATATTTTGTACTGTTGTTGGTGTATCTCTATAAACAATTTCCGTCACGTATCCCCATAAAGAGAAATCCATTTTTGTAAGATCTGGGGATCTAGCAGGCCATTTAGTGGGTCCATTTCTTCCAATCCATTGATGAGGGTAGGTATTATTTAAGTGGTCTCTAACTGCATTTAAATAATGTCGTGGAGCATCATCTTGCTGAAACCACATCCTATATCGAATTCTTCCAGAGAGATTTACCAATAATTGTGGCAGATGGTTTTCCAAAAAATGAAGATAAATAGCTCCAGTCAATGTACCATCAAAGAAATGTGGCCCTATTACATGTTCTCCAATAATTCCTCCCCAAACGTTTATAGACCATCTGTGTTGGTTATCAACTTGCATGAAAGAGCGAGGATTTTCCGAAGCATAATAATGGAAATTGTGCCTATTAACAAATTCATTTTTATGAAAAGTTGCCTTATCAGTGAATAAAACATTATTGAAGAAGTTGACATCAACTTGCATTTTACCTCTGGCCCAATTACAAAATTGTAGGCGCTTTTGAAAATCGTCATCAGATAATTCCTGGTACATTTGAATATGATATGCATGCAACTTATTTGTTTTTAAGATTCGACCCACAGACCGTCTACTTATTCCTACTAATGAGGCCACTTCTTTTTGACTAACATGGGGATTCTCAACCATTGCCAGTACCACAGAAAACTCATTTTCTTCGTTCACAACACGTTTTATTCTTTCACTTTTTTTATATTCGACATTTCCAGTATCCAGAAACCTATCGAGAAGGTTTTGGAAGCTGCTAACATCAGGAAGCCTTCTTTCAGGATAACGTTGGTGATAAATTCTATTGGCAAGTAAACAATTTCTGTCTGACTCGCCCAAAACAAAAGTCATGTCTATAAGTTCCGCTTTATTAAAATTCATATTGTAAAATTCCAAATATTTTAAATTCAATACAAATTGTAACTAACGACCGATAAGTGTGATAAATGCTCCTTTGTACACGACAATTTATCCCAAACTGAGGTTTTATTGCTTGTCGAATAACGAAAACAGCAAAAAAATGTACAAAAAAAAACATTATAGTAAAGGACTGGTTAAATACTATTTACTCATTTCAATGGAAATGGTCCCACTAAATGGCCTCATTTCAAAATTGCATAAAGGCGTGTGTCAATCAAAATGGGTAACACGTCAAACACCTATTATAAATTTTTCTAATGAATTATTTGAGGGAACCTCTTTTTTTAAGTTTATTCTTAAATTTAACACTTATTTATTTATAAAACGAAAATGGTTGCAATTAGCCATAGGGAAGTACTTACAAAAAATGTTCGTTTTTCATTTCTACATCACATCGTCGAAAAATATACAGGATGTTTCATTTGCAAAAATTGAGAAAATTCAATTTTAAAAGTTCTTAATTGAAAAATAAACACTTATTTATTTATAAAATGAAAATGGTTGCAATTAGCCATAGGGAAGTACTTACAAAAAATGTTCGTTTTTCATTTTTACATCACATCGTTGAAAAATATACAGGGTGTTCTATTTGAAAAAATTGAGAAAATTCAATTTAAATAGTTTTTTAATTGAATACTAATTTGTGGCCACCCTGTACATTTTTTGGAAATGAAAATGATTCAGAAACATTAACTAGATATCTCGTAACCGGTATTCATATAAGTTTTTCTTAAACCCTATTATTGTGACTGTGGTGATTTTTTTTAATATCCATCTGCAGATGGCATTATTTCAACAGAAAAATTCATTACATCAAAGTGGTTGGGAGGTAGCCAATAATAATATAGGAATGAATAGAGCCTAGAAAGAGGCTTCAAAAAATGTACTATATACATAGCATTCCATTGAAAAAAAGGCACTTGGTCCTGTAATTTCGTCTTGGCTCGCCCTGTATATTCGAAAATAATTTCGAGTTATAGACTTTTTTTATCTAGTTTACTTGCAATTTTTTTTAAATTTCTAGCTATCGTAGAACTCGAGATATCGAGGTCCGTCACACTATTGCCCCACCCTGTATATATATATTCTTTTCTTGGCCGTTAATATCAAATAATATCTGTTAGATTTTTTTTTTTGTAGGGATTTCGGTCAGGTATAACTAATTTTATTATTTTTTTTTCTAACGTTTCGGTTTATTACACCATTATCAGAGAAACTATTAATTATTAGGTATTTGTTTTGAATTTTTAGTTACATGTTATTAGATTGTCTGTTTTAACGCAACTCAGAGAACAAGAAATAATAATTATTTAATATCTGTTTATTTGCTGGCGTGTTTTTGAAAATAATTTAAGAAGGTTATCGTGTTGCAGTGAGTTGTGTAATAGTGTAATATAAGTAATAATTATTTTAATCTGTTTATTTGCTGGTGTGTTTTTGATAATAATTTAAGAAGGTATTTGATGTAAATATGTTTTGACCGTGGGAGGCCTCTACGTCTACATCTTGTGTTTGTGAAAATGAAAGTTTTAGTGATTATAGTAATAAAGAAAATCAAAGTTCATTAGTGTTTTCAGTAAGAAAAATCGGCTAAATCTGAACAAACAAGAGAAATATTTACAATAATCTATTGACGCGACATGCTAATGACTCTAATTTGTATGATTTAGATGTACTAGGTGAAACAGCATCTCTGACTAACGTTCCTCGTCCTACAATACACAAACTGGTGAAAGAAGGTGCTCTCCCAAGAAAACAACGATTCGACGCTGGTCAATCGAAAACTCTGGACCCATCGTTAGCAAAACATTTAATAACTTTAGTTTACGACGCGTATCAGAGAAATGAAATCCCAACTATTGACGTGTAGACAGAAAATGAAAAGAAATGGATTATCATCTAAAATATACCAAAAGCACTTTAGGAACTTGTCTGAGAAAAATTGGATTAAATATCAAACTATTAATAAAGGTATGGCGATTTTAGAAAGTAGACGAACAGTGGATTGGTGAAATAATTATCTAGAAGAGATAGAAGAACTCAGGAGGGAAAATAGACCAATTTATTATGTAGATGAAACTTGGTATGATACTAATGACACCGTAAAAAAAGGATGAAGTGATGGATCTAGGAAATGTCAACCAATCTCATTGCCCCCTAATAAAGGGACTCGGCTGATTATATTACACTGTAGATCAGTTGATGGATGGGTTGATAATGCATTGAAACTGTGCGGAAAAAACATGGAAGACTGTAACGTGGATTACACAAGAATATGGAGGAGAAATATTTGAGGAATGGTTTAAAAACACACTAATTCCAAAATTAAAACCGATTATTGTTCTTGACAATGCGAAGTACTGTTCGAGACAACTGTATATAATTCATAAAAAGAGTTCTACTACGCCGGAGTCACAAATTCTTTTTAATGGAATATGACCTCTATTACGAGGAAAATTACAATAAAGCACAATTGTTGAAAGTCCTGCAAACGAAAATTATGAGAAGTATATTATAGATAATGTAACGGAGAGATATCACCACAAAGTGTTGAGATTACCGCCATATTTCTGTATTTTCAACCCGATTGAATTAATTTGGTGTAAATTGAAGAAAAAATGCCAGAAAAGGAAATACTTTTCCGAAATTCAATAAAAAAAGTTATAGAGTTAATTCAGAATGAAGTGTCGAAAATTAACAAGGAAGATTGGGAAAATAGTATTAGAAAAGTAATTATAATTGAGGATGATTATTTAAAAATTGCCAAAATTTCATTTAAACAGTGGAAATAAATTTATTATAAATTTGAACGAGGATAGTAGTTCATCTGAAAATGAAGAAGAGGGTGAGAAGGGCGAGGATTCAGAGGAAGAAGCAATGTAAGGTGAGGTAAAGTGAAATTATGTGAAGCGAAGAAGTGAATTTTGTGATATGAACTGCATTATTTAATTCCGTTTTTGTGCGTTCGTGGTTCAGTACTTGAGGAACATTCTTTTTAAGGATGTTATTATGTATTAATGTTATTATTTTTTTCATTTTGACAAAAATGTGTCTTTCTGTTTTTATTATAGTAATAACTTTACTATTAGAATTTATTTTTAGTTTATTTTTTCTGTTACTATTTTGAGAGTATATTTTTTGTTTTTATTTTGTTTTTAAATGTTTGTTGTTACTTTTTAAATAATTTCGTTATTCTATACTAATATTCCATACCCATCCTTTCCTGGCAAAAAATGCTTATACCTCCTCGCAGTTTTTGCTGGGTAGTAACAATTCATATTAAGCGAACTTGATTACTGTAACTGCTGTATGTATAGTCAATACTTTAAATTCAATACTTTTATTTCAGGTTAATACTTTTTTGTACAATTGTTAAATTGTTGGTAGCTAAACTGAGCTGTAAAAGTAAACCAGCGAACAACACAGTTTAATCCGGCTCTGCGTTCCGTATCGTCTTACCTCTCATATCCCGTCTCAATATTGGTTTCGCAGAACCTTCGATCATAAACACTAATCGAAGCGCAGAACTACACTGGGATATGAGCAGCGAGCATGTGACGTTACGCCGCTAGCCTCTACTAGGGGAACGTTTTCTAGTCTCGCTGTACTGGGACAAGTTCTATTACGAATGTCTCAAAATATTAATTAATTTTTTTTATTGTTACAGTGATTTAAAAAATATGTAATTTGCATGTGTTTAGATTACCGTTTTTTTAAATCAAAAGAACAACTGATATATGAAAATAAATCGTAGTCGGCCATGAAAAACACAAACGTTATTTTTCCTTATGTCAACAATTAATTTAAAACAAACGCTATTGTCATTTTGTTTTCCATGGCTGACTACGATTTTTTTTCAAATATCAGCCGTTGTTTTTAAATTAATTTAAAAAAACAGTTATCTGAACACATGCAAATTATATATTTTTGAAATCAGAAAAATAAGTTCTAACCAAATATACAAAAACATATAGAATATTTCATTTTAAAAAAGAAACTTTGTGTATTTTTGACACGATTTTCAATTATTTTTTTGAAAGGATATTCTTATGGTTCATAAGTAGAGACTTCATATCAAGTAGTCATTGCGCGCGAGTGCGAAAGAGCTAGGTAAGTACAGTACATTGGTGGAAGATGTACTCTTAGGCAAAATGCCAGCGACCTGAGAAAATGAAGATGGGAGATTATCAATCGAATTCACAGAGAAAAGTAACTATTAAAGTTGTTTATTTTTTTCTGAATTGCTAGATTTTTTTTTGTGTTTATACCATCATTTCTAATTACTAGTATTGATATATAGTTATATTGTAAATTTGGCAGAGGGACTTTGATCAATAGGTTTTTCCAATAAAGATTTTATTATTATATTATTATTATGTGCTCGTAGAGTCAGTCGTAGAGTGTTGATTAAATTAAAGTTTTTTCAAAACTATCATAGTTTATAAAAAATGTAGTCTGCGCATTATTTTCGGAGTTCTTTAATTCTACAGTTTATTAAAAGAGCACTTTTCGCGCTTTGGTTTCAAAATTTTTTTAATAACATTGCTCAAATTAATTGCCTCACATATTTCATGTTCTGTGAATAGAGTTTCTAGGGCTGAAAGTATTTCTTGACCATGAACAGTCCTAATAAACCGTTCGTTCGTTAAAACAAAGTAGGCACAATAGATATGAGAATTTTTATTGTTAAGTATTATAAGAACCAATACCGCCGGTCACCAATAAAAAGAATAAACCGACGGCAACGCTTACAAAGGGACGGCAATTATCTTATGAGACAATTATCTTATATCTGTCAACTGGATACAGTTTTTTTTTACTCTACAAAATGAAAAGTATGTTCTAGTATTCACTATGAAGAAACGTTCAGACGTATTTCTAAACAATTTTGCTCGGACCCCCTCGGAAATGTTAATGGCGATGCTCATGGTTAAAGGTAAAAAAAGCATCAAATTGCTTTTGCAGAGGTTATTATTATAAATAGTTCAAAGATGTAAATAATTGTGTTTCATAAAAAATTGGAATTTTTTTAATATACTTGCAAAAGGTTGAAAATAGGCAAATTCACGTATTTACAAACTGCCAAAAACTTATAACTTAAAAATTATTTACTGGTAACAAAAAAGTCATAAGACATTTTCTGTTGGAATTTTACTAAAGAATATTAAAGCAAATTTTGAATGGAAAAACATCCATATTTTTCAATTGTTTAAACAATTTTGATTTAATGTTTCTGGCAGGCAATATGCACTTCCATAATCAGTGCTTCATGCTTCATCCTGAATAGGATCCCGTAAAAAAAATTGAATACGAATAGTTGTTCATACGATTGCGCCAGTACGGCCTGGTCTAAATAAACCAGATTCAGAATATAATTTAATAACGACCGGGATACATTAATTTTGAACAAGATCGCGGCTGGCAGGATATACACGTGACCACAGTCCAAGGTATGTGTATTGGATGGATGACACGTTTACAGCTTGCATTCCCTGCCGTCTCTCCTCATCCAACTTATGTTGCACTCTAAAATTCTTCACCAAATTTATGTGTGGATAATTAAATTGAGATGTAGTACAAAAGAAGTGTTCTCTTATTAGAAAATGTGAGAATAGACGTATCTATGTACTTCATCTAGTCGCCACTAGATACCCACCACCGACTGGGCTGTAATTGTTAAAGAATGGGACAAAGGGGGTGTAGCTTCATTATAACTGCTACTTGCGACGTCTTTGTATTTTATTCTGTCAATGATAATAGATACTAGATTTGATTGACTGGGTACCAACTCTGAAAAATGGAAAATATTCTGACACCTGGTTATCGTCGGTCAGTCGACAGATACACAAACACTGAAACAAATTTTCCATAATAAAATCCGGTTGTTCAAGAAGGATATCTAAACAAAAAAAAAAAAATCCAAATTAAATTAAACACCATAGGTAATACAACTCCCTGTATCCCTGAAGGGATCTCAAGTTATCTTGTGTGGAGAGGGCTACACATTTAGAGACAATAGACACACACCCAATGCCCGAGTATGCCAGGATTAATTTCTGGTTTAGAAAAAAACTTAGTTCCTCGATCGGGGATCGAACTCGGGACTTCAGAGTGAGAGACAAGTGTCTTTACCACTCGACCACGAAGCCACGAAGTTAATTATTACATACCTATTTGATCTCATCAAAGAAATACTATAAAAAAAAGATATCGTACAGACAGAAAGTTCAATAGGTATATTGGTTTTAACAGAGTCAAATATGAATATAGGAGCGGAATCGTGAATCAGAAGGTATTCAAGATATAATAGGTAAGAGAATGTTAAAGTGTAGTAGTACATGTATGAACATATTAAAGTTTCATAAAACAATCTGAAAATGGTTATATAGGATTTTTTAGAAAGCATTCTTTAGAATAAGTCACGTCAGACTCGCTAACTTTTGTTCCAGTCTCCTCTGTCGGCCACCACTTGCCACGTAATTTGGTCTTTAGAGAACAAGACCCGACTACTGCATCTAGAGTGCCTAGCTCGCTTTCCTTTGACTGCAGTTTTCTCTTTTACTTTTTTATTTCATCTAGTTACCTTTACACCCAACTACGACGTCATTAAAATGAAATTTCTTGATTATGTAATTATAAGTTCGTAGACTGCAAATAGGCATAAAAATCCTCTATCGAAACCTCATTTTTTATTAAAGAATTTTTTACAGACTTGTATTCTTCTTTATAATTAATACAATTAGGTATACATATATCATAATTAATAAATAATAAATTGTAAAAAGTATAAAAGCATATTTCCGAAATTTTAGTGCTATTGTCTTAAAAGTACTAATTATATATAAACAAAAAATGACATTTAGGTATTAAAAATGGAAGTTTTTTGGCTCAATACCTAAATAATATTTCTTTAATTAAATAATTAGATAATAAATTTAAACAAAACATAACTCAGTTGGAAATTTTTTTGATATATTGTATTAATAATAAAAGTTTTATTGGCAGATATTACAAAAAAAATTATACAAACATTTTTATAGTTTCTAATACATACTAATCTGCTAAAAGACAGACTGTAAGCTGCTCCACTCTTACACTTAACTTATAAAATTGGGATGTTATGTTTTTATGTTGGTAACGTTTAAACTTTAATTCATGTAGTTAGTGCACAAGCTCAGCGAGTACGTGTTGAATAGCGAATGTTTTACATGAAGATTTTCATATACTTTCTGCTTCATAATAATAATAATAATAATAACAAATTCTAAAGTGTTAATCTTCAATTCATACTAAACCTAAACCTACCTAGTCCTTAATCATTTATTTGTGTGTGTAGTGTTATCTATATTTAGAAAAATAAATGTCCTGTCTGACTGATTTATCAATGCCCAGCCCAAATCCCTGGACCCAGCAACATGGAATTCGAGGAGTATGTTCATTTTATAATTTAAGCAGCCACTAAGAAGGGATTTTTTCAAATTCGACCCCTAAGGGGGTAAAAAGGGGTAAAATGTGTTTTCACGGATTTCTCAACTCTTAGTCCCGATGGGGTAATTTTGTTATTTTTATTATTACGAAAAAATGATAAATAAAAAAAATTAGGACATTTTATGTATATTTTGAAAATTATATCAAAAAAACAATGAAAGCTCACAAAAATGGCTATGGTTATTAATTTTATTTTTTAAAATGAACACCATGTATATTTTTACATATTTGATCACCTTGTGGCCGCAGTGGAGGGTCCACAAGAATCCACTCTCAAGAACATAACCTAACCTAACCCTGTACATCAGTTCTGTACTTATGTAATTTTTACTTTCTTATATTAGGGATATGGAAGGTGTGTATCCGCGATAACTCAAAAAATACTAATGGGAGACTTCCCAAACTTGGCAGTTAAGATTGTCAACAACATTTTAGGTGACACATTAAATTTGGTGAATGTGGTACCACCAGAAGAGACACAATGAATGAAGGAGGAAAAAAAGGTACAATTTCGGGAAAAAAAACGAAACATTTTTATTGCATTTATGGACGAATTTCGATCAATTATAATGAAAAAACATAACTTTATAGAAAAAATCTGCCTGCATGTCTGTATTATCGCAATAGCAGCCACAGTTTTTGAGATAAAGCTTTCAAATTTGGTACACATGTTCTAAAGGCCAAAGACAATGATAAATTCGATGATAAGCAAAACTGGCCAGCTGAAAGGAGATCCACGGGACTCAAACTTTTTTGTATTTGCAATTACAAAAAAAATATATTCTTGATGAAAGATTATATAAATCATGTCTACTATATCAAGCCAATAAAATATATTTTCCAATTACTTAAATAAAGCTGATGTAAACTTAAATTTTTTATATATTTGACCTCACAAAATGGGGTTAGGATAAATTTAACAGTTTGACATTTGAATTGTCTAATTTAGTTACAAAAATGTCAATGTCAATAAGTAGAAATTATTAAAATATATGACATGAATTATTATTGACAGTATCGAATGACGCTAATAATTAATTATTTAAAAATTTTAATGAAACATTTCAAGGTACGCTATTAAAATTTAATTGAGGTAAGTGAAGAATTAAATAGAATGATTTTTTACATCATGATGATATATACTAGTATATGAAAGTTATGTGCTGGCCAGATCAGATATTATTGTATAGGTACGGTGGTGATTTATTTAGAATCAGCTGGTGCCAAAATCAACAAATATGTATATATCTTCTTTGCTTAACATTCAACCAATTAAGGTTTTTATACATAAACAAAATGTGTTCGAACTTCTGAAGTCCGTAAATTAGTCGCACACACATATTTTGAATACGCTGTAGTTTCATATTCTCTTGGTTACTTAAAAATTGACCATAAATCGCGTGAACATGGTTTAAGTGAAATAGAATTAGCGACTCATAAAATATGGTGCGATTTGCAGCGGACAGCACATCTTTGTGACTATATGTTAATTTTATTTTACTAACAGTTTTCCGAACTATATTAGTAACATGAGTAGACATTCAACTTAGAATCTATGTATACCCCAAAATTCTTTGCAGTATCTTGTATTTGAAGAATATAAATATCAATCAGATTCACAGCTCTGGCTTAAGGTAGCTTACTTCCAAAGACCATTACAGAAGATTTAGTTGAATTAGCAGATAAGCAAAATATCTCAGATAGACAAATTACACTACGGAAACACAAATTTTTCGTTTACGGTGCTACTCGAAATTCTAACGAATACTACACTACTGACAATTGCACCCGAGAAACAGCTGCTTCATCGCCTATAAATTCAGGTGACCTGACGAAGAGAACAATACATTGTTTTTTACTTGGCGTCTAGTCTTGCCGGTTATTTGGTATTATGACCACTGTACTATGAAGTTTATGTAAAAGTATGTGAACGAACAGGACGAATTTTTACTTTTTCTATGCTTATTTTATTTATATGAATATCTGGCTTTGTGGTATAGAAATCTATCCATCGTAGCTGCGGATTCAAATCCCGCCACCATCATTAGCAATGTTGATGGGAATGGTTGTATATTTACGTTTTTCTCTGTGTAACCCCCTTCTAGATAGCTTCAGCTTTGAATTCGGGGGTTGTCTAATTTCTGTGTTGCTTATTATTAATTAATATTTATTAATATTTATAAATTATTGTAGACTATAATATGTCAAAAATAAATTGAAGTATTAATCATTTTGGAGATCTTATAAGCGAATATTTTATTAACTTTATTAATAATTTTTCTGTATTAGGTTTTAAGCCAATAATGTTCACAATAATAAATAAATAATGGTAAATTGTTAGATTTAGTAATATCAACAAAAATATAAGTATGACGGTTCAACATTCTGATTGTCCGATGGTTCGTGAGAATATCCAGCATAAAGCTCTCGAGATTTTCTTGGATATTGCAATAAAAAACTTTTACCTAGCTGTTCTTACAAAGTTTGCGGTAAACCTTGTTTGACAGCTCTTGGCCTGTGAAATTTATTGAGATGATCTTTGAGGAAAATTTTTCTATTATTGAATAGCTCTATGTTAATAGATGTTTTTAAAAAAAATATTAAAGTTCAATGATAATTTGTTTTGGGGAAGTGAGAGATCGACTGAACCTTTTATGTCAATTTTTATTTTTACTAAAGGTGTTTTGTGCGTGTGTAACTAACTGAGCCACTGCATCATTTGTACCAATTTCTGGTGGATATCCAAATTTGCCTGAAATGAGCAGTTAATTGTGTTAATAAATCATTTCAGACGAGCTTTTACCATGCATTCAAAGTTTTTGTTAGGCATGAAAGAAGAGAAATACATCTATGCCACAATAAAGGATCATAATACGCAAAAAAATAGGTCAAGTTTATGCATTAGATTTTTTGTTAATATTGTAGGAATTTCAATATCTTTTTGCGGATAGGTCATTTCCTTTGCAGTTTAGTATCATATGTTAGATTTAATTACTAAGTTTGTTATACAGGGAAACATATAAAGTATGTAAGTAAGTAAGAGAAAATGTAAATTCCATTAAATTTTAATTTGGCCTGAGGCAAGTAGGAGGCTATGAAAATTTCTTTTGAAAATGTTTTGGTTATAGCCTCTTCCATTGAAAAATAAAATTGTTCCGTTGTCAATTAACCGAACAATTTTTAATGAATTGCCTGTTTTTGATTTACCAAGAGCCGTATGACAAATTGCCTGGCGTAATACGTACAATAGGAGAGGCCGCAACCGAAAAATTTATTTACATGTCCTTATACTTCGTTTCTCTGTACAACAAAGCTCGTAGTTAAATTAAACGCGGCTGTATTAAACTGCAGAAGAAATGACCCATCTGAAAAAAAATATATTAAAGTTTAATATTAACAAAGAAATGAATATATACACTTGACCTATTTCTTAGCTATTCCATAATTTTTGTATGAAGTATATTTACGGTGTTTTCTAGTAAGCGATATCACTCTTTCCTTGAGTTTATCTGTATGTTCACTCTGTACTCACCAATTGTTATACACCTTCAACAATATTTTTTTTGCAGATTCAGTTAAGAAAGATTTTACTTTTATACTAGTACATTTAGATAAAAATGATAGTAATAATATGCAAGAAACTAAGGTATTTATTATTGTTCATATTAGATTTGAAAGGACACTTATGTATAATACCCAATAATTATTTTATTATTTTTGCTAGAAATACTTGTGATATTGTCAATTCCTGGTGAGGTATTATTTGCAATTTTAAGTGCTCTTCTAATCCCTTTCTGCATGATTTTTGCAAGTGGTGAACAATTTAAATTTAGTGTATTTTGGCATCCTAATAACGGAAAAAATATTCAAAAAATCAGTATTAAAATTTAATTTGAGGAACTTCAAGGTCTTTAATTTCTTGAGATAATTCCTCATTTTCAAAAAAAATTGTATCATCCTCAAGATTCAATTTTTCACACCTTGGAAGATCTGTTTTTGTTTTGGCTTGCTTGGGCACCTGTACATAATGAATATCATCTTTACTAGCAGTATCCAGGTCAGTTTCTGGTACTATAACTTCTTCTCAACCATATTTCTCTCTTTCATCTTCAAAATCAGTTTCCTCAATAAAGCCATTTTGAGCTATCAGATGATCATCATCGGATAGATTATCCTCTTCAACAATATTTTAATAAAGTATATCTACCACATGTCCATACAAATTTGTATGTCTATTATTTCTGAAATGATCATTTGAAAAAATTCAATATTTTTTACCTGGTAATTTCTTTACTGCATGCTGTGCAATACGTGGCATATACATAATTCCCTGCAAATAATAATGTTTAAATAACATACCTGCTTTGTTTCATCTCTACATCACTTAATAATAGTCAAACTTCGCCACAATATTTATTACAATATTTTTATGTTGAAAAACTTCCACTAACAACATCTACAAATCGACGGTTAAGAAATATTAGCTGGTACTGAGGCAGCCATTGAACAAGTGATCCATAGTTGTCTATAAAATTTATTTCAGTTGGTAGTAATGTTGACAGATGCCACTAATAGCTTACTTGTTAACTGGACGGGTGATTCTAATGATATTTGAAAGATGGCATCAAACACACAAAAAATAATACATTGTGTCATATATGGGAGTGTATAAATCAGTATAAATAGTATCCACCTGTCATATAGAATCTATATTTATGCATTAATTTTCGGAAAACTTTGAAATTATTGACAACACACTGAATGGTAGTTTTTAACATTGTTTTTTTGGCTACTTTTAGATGTCGGAACAACAGTGACAACTTTCTGTTTTTTGGGAAATTCCACATTTTTTAAAGTCTGATTGATTAAAATCGTAATTGATTTGGATAGGAAGACAGCATAGACATTATTATATGTCTATGGAAGACAGCTTAGTTTTTTATACACAAAGCTGGTAGCATATAGCTTGTAGTTAAATACATGTAGTGTCCGGCATAGGAAATAAAATGTTTATGCTGACTTGTTTTAAATTTTAAAGTACAGTTTACAAAAATTAAGAAAATACATCTTTTGTTGTAACAAACTATACCCCCTCTCATACTCTCATATCCTATTAACAGTAATTAAAGGAGAAATCAGATCAATTATTTTTTTTAATAAGAAAAAGATAATGTCTATTAGGAATTAAAACTTGGGAAATTGGAAACGAAGAACATTTTAGCAGAAACCTTTTCTTTCCCAGAATATTTTTTAAGTGAATTGTTATTATTTCAATGGGATATTGCTTTATAATATTTCTAAATAAATTTTAAAAGAATCCGTTTTAAGGAAATATTTAAATAATTATCATTTTCTTCAGGTTTAGTAATTTAACTGGTAATTTCGTGTATCATAAAGTTATCATAGGTTAGAATTACCCTGCTTATAAAAGTTTGGAATTTAGGCACAATTTTTAGCATCAAATACCTACATCAAATGAATGTTACATATTTTTATAAATATATTGAATAACAATCAATCAAATTTAATAAAATGTATTAAAATTTTAGAATTCAGTTTTGTAAGACACATATTATTTATTAATCATTATAATTTTTTAAATAGTTTTTCTCAAACTTTTTAATTTTTTGAAAACTAATTATTATTACTGACATTTTTATTACTACCTATTCCTTTCTAGTTCACGTTTCTTAAGCTCCGCTGTGCTAATGACGGACAATAATTCCGAAACACCGGTGTTGGTTGTTTCCATTTTAGGGTACACGGCATAATTTTTTCTTTGTATTAACATTACTGTCTAATTATTGTATTCTCAATTGTGGAAGTGGAAATCAGGGAAAATTAATTCAGCGCTTTAATTATCCTCGTATAAACTTTGATAAACAATAATTTTAATTATGAATTATGGTGTATATGTGACTAATATATGAGTTATTTCGAGAGCATGTACAGCTTTTGTAAAGTGGCACCATTTCAATTTATTAGCAGTAAAATCTAAAAAAATCCAATGTAATACAATATTGGCCCTGAATAAGATGTAATCATATTATTATTTTAAAACTGATAAACTGAAACACTGAAAAACTAAGAACGATGTGGTAAAAAATTAATTATTGTCTTACTTGTGGCATTCTCTAAATTTTTCCTTTTCTTTTTTGGGGCTTATTACCACATGAATAATTCTTCGTTATAGTTAGTTACCCAGTATGTTACTGGAAAAATAAACCTCTGTGCTTGTGACTTTACTTCGAAAGATTAGTCAGAGTGTGTTCTTGACAACTAATATGAGACACAAAAATAAAAAAAAATACAAAAAAATTTAAAAACTTGCTTTTCTTAGTCGTACTAAAAAGTAAAAAAAATAATATCTTTGCCAAAAAAAAGCCAAAAAAAAGCAAGGCGTGCGCACTTTATATGATTGTACGCAGATTGTACAAAGTGCACACGCCTTGCTTTTTGTGGCTTTTTTTGGTAAAAATATTACTTTTTTACTTTTTAGTACGACTAAGAAAAGCAAGTTTTTATTTTTTTTATTTTTTTTTATTTTCTATTTTATAGTCATATTTTAATTAAATTATTATCATACATTAAATTATCATATTTTCGCAGATTTTTTAATTTTCACCCCCGACCTCTACGTGGGAATATTTGCAAAAGTAACAGTGAAATATTGTATTGTCATCCGATCTTAGTAACTGTGTAAAATTTCATCAATTGGTTATGTCAGGAAGTGTGTTAAATGAATGAGGCAAGATTTGAAGACAAATATTGTGACAACATTGTGAGTTAAAGAAAAGCAAGTAATAATAATAATATATTTCCCCTAACGTTTCGGAAAACGAATCTGTTTCCTTTTTCAAAGTTATCCTTTTTTTAGAATATGTCAAACGTGAAACTTGACATATACAGGGTGTCCCGGTTTTAAACCTACAAACTGTAAACATTAATAGAAAATTAAATGATTATTATTAAATTTTAATTTTTTTTAAGGTTTTCGTGTTATATCTTGGAGGAAATGGTTACTCTCAATTTTGTGCTGTTTGTAATAGTATCTGGCCCAATAAAAATAGTGAATAAAATCATAATTATATTCACCAGCGGCATACATAGGGGTAAATGGAAACCCCTTTTTTAACTAGAACTTTGCTGCCAATGCGTTTATATTAAATTCTCCAATATTTGTCAATTTGTAAAAATTTTAGAAGTTATATAGGTTTTGAGCAAAAAAATTCATTATTATTTGGATACATCCACAAGCTGTCGAAGGAAATTCGTGATAAACAAATTGTTTTAATCCAAAAATTTGTCAAACAAAAAGTTTAAGTATGTTATTTTTTTTATCATCTCTCACCAGATTAATAAAAGCTACTTAATTGAAGAATAAGTCAGTGGCGTGGAAAACCTTAAAAAAAATAAACTTTAACACCCGGTATCTTGGTTATAAAACATTTGCGGATATAGGTTCATAGGAACTTTTTTCTCAAAATCGTATTTTCTATCAATTTTTACAGTTTGTCGGTATAAAACTGGGACACACTGTATATTATTTCTTTATGTAATATCCATAGATACTTACATATAACTGTTGACACTTAAAAATTGTACAATATTTGTTTAGTTCTTCTTTTAACATCTGTAAGCACATTGTACCAAAATCTGCAGAGCAATGGGGTAAACATTTTTCTCCATTCAATAATATTATTGTCTCTTCCTTAATTTTTCATTTTTTGCTGTCCGCTTATTTCACTAAAATTTTGCCGATTCCCAATTTATTCTATGTCCATTTTCCAAAAAATTAATTTGTAAGAATTATTATGAATAGGTACTATTTTCAAAACAAAATTTACGTTAATTAATTTCAAAGTAAATTACGAAGACAGTAAAGAAAAACATATCTTCATATAACTTTTATAAACATTTTGTCTTTAATTCAAATAAAACACTTTTATGAAACATTTTAATAATATTTATTTAAACATTTTGCAAAATAACATAAACTATTTCTGTCATAAAATCACATCTACCGATTTAATAAGAGGTAAACGTTAAAAGCCAAATGTATGAAACAAGTCTAGTTCGATATAGGTATGTAATCCCAAAATCTCAGAGCTAGCAGGCACGAAAGGATTAGGGGAGACAAATTAAAAGTATTTTACTTGGGAATAATCTGGTGTGGTAAATTATGGTTTCAATCAGACAGTCTGTCCAGTTGGCTGGACTCAAATTACATGTGATATCCATTCCGGGATTTCCAGATTACGTCCTGTATAGTTTGAACATTCTCTTGCTTTTATTTTATTCTGTTCTATTTCTACCCTCATTCTGTTCTAATACATGTAGGTACATTTAAAGATCTTTTTTTTAATACGGATTAACATAATATCTACATTTCATACATTAGATATGTACAGACTGTATCGTAATATATATATATATATATATATATATATATATATATATATATATATATATATATATATATATATATATATATATATATATGTATATATATATATATATATATATATATATATGTATATATATATATATATATATATATATATATATATATATATATATATATATATATATATATATATATATATATATATATATATATATATATATATATATATATATATATATATATATATATATATATATATATATATATATATATATATATATATATATATATATATATCGAACTGTAAAACTTCACGTTTTAAGATTTTCACAAAAATTTTTATATTCATATATTTACGAAATATATATAAACATGACAATTGTTTCGCCAACACAGTGGCTTCGTCAGATGTGAGTACTAGACTAGCTATTACAATTATGAGTAGGGTGTATAAATAAGCTTGATGACATAGTAAAATTGCATCCTAAATAAATCACAATAAAAATAGAATTGTAAACTTGTAAATATTAAATATAAACGGATCATTCACATTTAAAAATATAAAATATATATATAATAAAGGAAAAAATGTATTGTTCTATAGTTCTTTTTAAGCTCGTAAATTGCCAAAGGATAAGGGTCAAGTTTTTACTAAAAACCTGAAAATGTCTATTGATAATATTTGTGCATTGAAATTGACTATAAAAGAGCGTAACAAATTGTAGGAATTTAGAAAGTATAAAGATTTTAAAAATAATTAAATATGTGTATGTAAAGTAAACTTTTTTCAATATTAAAACATGTTCAATAATGGTGAGGAGTTTGTTTCCAGTTGGTCATTTAGAATTATTTCTGAATCTTTTAGCTTATTGATTTCCAAGGATTCTAGTAGTGTTAATTTTAATCCTTTATTTTCGGAGTGCAAAATCTCGAAGTTTTCATCAAAACTATGGTTTTCTTCTAGGAGATGATTTGCATAAGTAGAATCTTCTCTTCTGTTTCTAAAACTTCTTTTGTGTTCTGATATTCTTTTCTTGAAGCATCTTCCGGTTTGTCCAATATATACTTTCGGGCAGGTACCACATTTTAGCTTATAGATTCCAGATTTATTTTCTTTATTAGTTTTATCTTTATTGTTTTTAATTAATTTACCAAGGGTATTATTCGTTTTATAAGCAATATCAAAATTTTGTTTCTTTAAATTTTTAGCGACTTTTTCTGTAGGGGTCCCAATATATGTAAGGGATTTGAAATTTGTTTTCTTAGTTGAAACAATAGGATAAACTAGTTGTATAGCTTTTTGGTAAGTTTTTTTTAGCCAGAATATTATCAATCATTGATGGGTTATAACCATTGTTTTTTGCGATTTGTTTTATAATTTTTAATTCTTTTTCAAAATTTTCCTGAGAAAGAGGGATATTGATTAATCTGTGTATCATGCTTTTATATGCGGCTTGTTTGTGTTTTAAAGGGTGTGTAGAAGAGTTGTGTATTGTAGTGTCGGTATGAGAACTTTTATGGTATATGGAAAAATCATGTCTATTGTTAATTTTTGATATAGTTAGATCTAAAAAGTTGATAGAATTTTGTTGTTCTATTTCTATTGTAAATTTTATGTTTGGGTGTAAATTGTTAATAAATTCTAAAAAATGATTTAATTGTCTGGTAGTTCCTGTGAAGCAGGTGATGATATCATCTACGTATCTGTACCAGTAATAAAATCCTTAATTAATTTGTTATTGTGGATTTGTTTTTCTAGGTAATCCATAAATATTTCAGACAGGGTTCCATTATTAAACCATCACTACCTTTAAATATCGTTATTAATTGGAAATAATTTTGGGTTAAACATATGACACGATTTATTCGGCTTTTTTAGATTTTTTTTTTTTAATAAATCCTTTCTATAACTTAATAGTTACTTATGGTTACTGGGAAATAAGTAATACAGGAATCAATTTTGAATCACTTGAATATTATAGTTTTAATTTATTAGCATTAAAAAAGTGTTAATTGTACACACAACAAATATTTAAACTCAAAAATAATAAAATCTCAAAATAATTTCAACAAACACAACAATATAGAAAATATTATTGCCAATACCATAAAGGAGAAATCCATTGAAAATAATATCATTTTTACTAGAGCAGACAAAGGAAAAACCATAATTGCATTGAATAAAGAGGATTATGTAAAGAAAACAAGAGACTTTTTTAGATTCTTCTAATTATAAAAAAGTAAAATCGGACCCCACTGATAAATACCAAAAAGAAATTAAGCAAGCAATAGATAATAGCCCAGGGATTATAAACCCTAACAATAAATACAAATTATCAATAATGAACCCTCAACCCCCCCAAACTTTATTCCCTTATAAAATTACATAAACACAATTTTCCTATTCGACCAGTAGCTTCTTTCTGTACAGCACCCTCAACTAAACTTTCAGCTATGTTAATAAATGTAATAAAAGATACTTGTAAGTTTAATCCAAACCACAGTATAAAAAACTCTTATGAATTAATTAAAAAAATTAAAACTATTAAATTACCAGATAATTCAAAATTTATCTCCTTTGATGTGCAAAACTTATTTCCCAGTATACCCATAAAGGATACTATTCAAGTTATAGAAAATTTATTAGACAAAAATAACACGAATCCTGTCAAAAAAGCCGAAATCTTAAATCTGTTGTCCATATGTTTAACCCAAAATTATTTCCAATTTAATAACGATATATATAAAGGTAGTGATGGTTTAATAATGGGAAATCCACTAAGTCCGATTCTAGCCGAAATATTTATGGATTACCTAGAAAAACAAATCCACAATAACAAATTAATTAAGGATTTTATATACTGGTACAGATACGTAGATGATATCATCACCTGCTTCACAGGAACTACCAGACAATTAAATCATTTTTTAGAATTTATTAACAATTTACACCCAAACATAAAATTTACAATAGAAATAGAACAACAAAATTCTATCAACTTTTTAGATCTAACTATATCAAAAATTAACAATAGACATGATTTTTCCATATACCATAAAAGTTCTCATACCGACACTACAATACACAACTCTTCTACACACCCTTTAAAACACAAACAAGCCGCATATAAAAGCATGATACACAGATTAATCAATATCCCTCTTTCTCAGGAAAATTTTGAAAAAGAATTAAAAATTATAAAACAAATTGCAAAAAACAATGGTTATAACCCATCAATGATTGATAATATTCTGGCTAAAAAAAACTTACCAAAAAGCTATACAACTAGTTTATCCTATTGTTTCAACTAAGAAAACAAATTTCAAATCCCTTACATATATTGGGACCCCTACAGAAAAAGTCGCTAAAAATTTAAAGAAACAAAATTTTGATATTGCTTATAAAACGAATAATACCCTTGGTAAATTAATTAAAAACAATAAAGATAAAACTAATAAAGAAAATAAATCTGGAATCTATAAGCTAAAATGTGGTACCTGCCCGAAAGTATATATTGGACAAACCGGAAGATGTTTCAAGAAAAGAATATCAGAACACAAAAGAAGTTTTAGAAACAGAAGAGAAGATTCTACTTATGCAAATCATCTCCTAGAAGAAAACCATAGTTTTGATGAAAACTTCGAGATTTTGCACTCCGAAAATAAAGGATTAAAATTAACACTACTAGAATCCTTGGAAATCAATAAGCTAAAAGATTCAGAAATAATTCTAAATGACCAACTGGAAACAAACTCCTCACCATTATTGAACATGTTTTAATATTGAAAAAAAGTTTACTTTACATACACATATTTAATTATTTTTAAAATCTTTATACTTTCTAAATTCCTACAATTTGTTACGCTCTTTTATAGTCAATTTCAATGCACAAATATTATCAATAGACATTTTTAGGTTTTTAGTAAAAACTTGACCCTTATCCTTTGGCAATTTACGAGCTTAAAAAGAACTATAGAACAATACATTTTTTTTCCTTTATTATATATATATTTTATATTTTTAAATGTGAATGATCCGTTTATATTTAATATTTACAAGTTTACAATTCTATTTTTATTGTGATTTATTTAGGATGCAATTTTACTATGTCATCAAGCTTATTTATACACCCTACTCATAATTGTAATAGCTAGTCTAGTACTCACATCTGACGAAGCCACTGTGTTGGCGAAACAATTGTCATGTTTATATATATTTTGTAAATATATGAATATAAAAATTTTTTGTGAAAATCTTAAAACGTGAAGTTTTATTCAGTTCGATGTTAAAATGGATTTTCTTCCAAGTAAATATATATATATATATATATATATATATATATATATATATATATATATATATATATATATATATATATATATATATATATATATATATTATATATATATATATATATATATATATATTATTAAATATGATTTGAAGGAAATAACTACTCAGCGGGCAAATACCCCGACCTGCATTGAATTACACCTTCAAATCATGATAGATGGAAAGCCAATATCATTTGTCAATTCCTAACCAGACACAGATCGATTTCGAACTTATTTGTTCTCTTCAGTATGCCATAGGTTATGGAACAGACAAGTGATAGTGGCCAACCTGCTAGTTATATACCAACTAAGGTGAAGTGAATAGTGGTGAGAGGTATGAAACTTCTCATATTGTCTGAATGCTACTATCCGACCGACATCCATGTATATATATATATATATATATATATATATATATATATATATATATATATATATATATATATATATATATATATATATATATATATATATATATATATATATATATATATATATATATATATATATATATAGTATATATATATATATATATATATATTATATATGTAAATATATATATATATATTTATATATATATATATATATATATATATATATATATATATATATATATATATATATATATATATATATATATATAAAGCGGAAAGGTAGTCTTGACTGACTAGTTAAGGAAGAAAAGATAATAATTTTGAGGTTGCAGTCACAAGGGTAAGATATCTAGGCCGGAGCAAAGAAAACTCTTTGTTATATACTGCGGACAATTTTATTTCCTTCTTCAGGACATCCATAAAGTTAAAATACTTATATAGAAAATAACTATAAAAATTATTTATTAAAAACTACTTACTAACTACTTTCCCGTCGAAATGAAGAAAAACAAACATTTTCATAAACTTTTATATAAACATTAGTGAAATATAAAATCAAAGTCGACGGAAAAATAATTTTAAACAATTCATCACGTTGAAAGATTTCATTTTAATCTTTTATATATATATATATATATATATATATATATATATATATATATATATATATATATATATATATATATATATATATATATATATATATATATATATATATATATATATATATATATATATATATATATATATATATATATATATATATATATATATATATATATATATATATATATATATATATATATATATATATATATATATATATATATATATATATATATATATGTTAAATTCGTTTTCCGGGTATACTCCCGCGTAGGTGATAGGCCCCGAGAGGGACCGTGGTTGTCTGAACAACGTTTCGACAGAATCTCATCTGCCATCTTCAGGTTCTAACAGATAACTGCTTACTGCGGCTTCTGGTTACTCGAACTGAAATCCCTCTCGGGGCCTATCACCTACGCGGGAGTATACCCGGAAAACAAATTTAACATATATATATATATATATATATATATATATATATATATATATATATATATATATATATATATTAATTTACGTTAGGTAAGTACGATGAATCCATATTACCCGCACTTTCATTTATTTCTTTAATTTATACCGGGACAGATTTATTATTATTTTTATAACCTTTAATTTTACAAAACTCAATATTACTACCTGAGTCTGGCTCTTGTGCAGTTATTAATCTGTATTTCAATTTCAATTCCTTATTATCTTCTCTTTTGTAACTAACGAGCAAATTTCAAAACTGTGTATCTCAAAAATTCACAATTGACGTTTTTTTTTCTCATTTCGCATCTAAATGTTTACATTTCGTTAATTAAATTTCATTTCGTTAATTAAATTTTATGATTATTTTGAATTTTATTTAAATTTTGAATAAACTGTATATGTGACTGTTGAATCTTGTTCCTTATTTTCTGCTGATCATTTTGATATCCCATTTGTTATATTTTGTTGTTTATTAAACTGCCCTGAGTACTGTTGAGTTTTATTACATTTTGGAATTAAAATTACATAAATTAGCTATAAATATCACTTAGATTGTTGATTTGCTTAATTAACCCTTTGAGGACAGAATTAATTAAAAAGAAAAAAAACATTTTTTTATGCAAAAGTTTATTATTGGACATAGTAATACACAAATAATGATAAAAAACATAAGTATTTGAAGTTAGAAAAAAATTAGGCCATGGTTACTTCAGGTGACCATTAGGCATCAACTACTTCTGATGGAAAATATAAAAACAATTTTTTGTGTCTTTGAGGCATAATCCAACGTTGCAAGTTGAACACATCCACACAGTACGATGTAGTTCTTTCACGGTGCTGCATTGTGAACATCTTCGTGAGGTTGTATGGATGGGCATATGAGCATTTTTGTCATATCTCAATTCTTGTGGCACGACGGTTTTGAATTTGTTTAGCGGTTTTTCAGTACTTTTTCGACCACGCTTGGGTTTCAGAATCAGCACCAATTAGCCCAGATACAACAGAAAGCCGAAATTGTTTTAAAGTCATGTTATTGGTTAATCTGGACTTGAAAATTATATATGAATTTACCACTGTAGCATCCAGAAAGAACCAAAATATACG
This sequence comes from Rhamnusium bicolor, assembly GCA_029963845.1. Taxonomy (NCBI): domain Eukaryota; kingdom Metazoa; phylum Arthropoda; class Insecta; order Coleoptera; family Cerambycidae; genus Rhamnusium; species Rhamnusium bicolor. The sequence continues at coordinate 69,525 of JANEYF010000207.1, read as the reverse complement.
GTGCCACCATTTTCTTGATTTCCTATCTATTTCGTATAGTGACTTTAACATGTCGAACTTGTCAACATACCCCATGTGACGGTTATAATCATTTATAAGTGATAGACAAGTAATCTCTTCCCTAGAGCCATCTTTTTGTCTTCTAGAGACAGTCTCCAACTTTGTCGGATCATGAAAATTAGAAATAAATAAAATAGCTTTTCTGTCCATCCACTTGAGGGCAATAAGTCCGTCTGTGGAAACTCTGTAATCTGAGTTGCCGCGTTTCAGAAGCTTGTCATCACGTATGTAGATCTGGTGGCATCTGCTTACGATTTTTTCGAGCAGTCCCACATGCATATATTTTGTCAGCGAGTAGGTCTTTTTGTAGAGGCACAGAATTAAAAAAATTATCAAAATAGAGTTTGTGATTTTTGCCGACTAAGTTTCTGGATAAGTCTTTCACAACTCGTTCTGCTAATGACTTTTCAGTTAGATTCCTAATTTTGCCAGTGTATATCTGAAACTGTAACACATAACCTGTTTGATCACAACGCATCCAGACTTTGTAGCCTCTTTTAACTGGTTTCATAGGCATAAACTGGCGTATGCTGCTTCTTCCTTTATATCGAATCATTGACTCATCAATGGCTTGGTGTTCATTAGGTGCAAAAGAATTCAAAAATGTTTCTAATAGTTTTCAAGTAGGGGCCGAATTTTGTAAAGCTTATCAAAATTTGGATCTTGCTTTTTTGGTTGCGTTAATCGTTTATGTGTAGGTTACTAAGCAACCACCCGAAACGGTCTCTACTCATAGAACTGCTGATATAAGAATCCCTCAGCTCAATTCTCGACGACCAATAATCCCTGTAGCTAGGTACAGATTTCATACCCATAAGAATATTTAACCCAAGAAAATTCTTTATTTCTGAACACGTCGTAGCAACAAATGCATTCGCATTACCCCCGCTTTTTTGGAGTGCGTAAAGATTTGTTTTGAAAACAATTGTTTCAATTAATTCATTGGTAAACAAATGAATGAGTATATCTGTTGGATCTTCTTTATCAGCTGGAATAGTAGGTCCTGTTTGCTGTACAAATGGGGCAGGCTTTGTACAGAATGTAGCATCGTTTGTCCATGTTGTAGTCAGTCTTTTTATTTGTGCTTGTAACAGCGACAATGTCATTTCATCTTCCATCTCCCAACCATCACTTTCTTCGGCTGTTGTTGCATCCAAACCATTTTGATTTTGTTCAACAATTCCTTCATCACCCAACATATCAATGCTCATGGTTTCAATGTCAAAAATACTGTTTACATCATCTCCTTGTTCATCTATACTGTCAGATTCCTCCGACTCACAGTCAGAAGGAATCTCATCTGTGAGTGGTCTAAGCTTGTCAGGATTTAATTTTTCTAATTCGTCAAACGTCCACATAGTACGACCTGTGCAAATAAAAAGCAAAAATGTAATAACATAAACTGAAGCTAATTAAAACCATTATAAGAAAACATTAATACAGTTTATGTACAGGGTGAGGTAAAAAAAATATTCAAGGAAATTAATTTTCTTTTCGTAACAATTTTTAAAAGAATTTTCTTTAAATCTCCCTGTATGTACGTTGTGAGACCTGAAAATATAAAATGTATTCGAATCGGAATGCTGTCTGTGTGTCTGTTGTCTGAGTCTCTGTGTGTCTGCGTGTCGTTGGTAATTTTTGTCACCCGATTTTCTCACACATATCTTAACGTGGAAATTTGAGACTTTACATGATATTTGGGAGGTACAAAGACGAACCCTATTGAGGATCAGTGACATTGTTGTACTAGAGGGGCTCGTCTCAAGGAGGCAAAAAAATTGCGTCAAATCAAAATTTTTTTTATTTTTGGAAGCTTTCTTAATTTCTAATATTTATAATAAAAAAACGATTACAAATGAACAACAAATATTCGCAGGTCACCACATTTTAGATAAAATAATTTAACTTTTCTAAAAAATTCCAAATCTTTCAAACCATTTTTATTAGTATAAGTTGCGAGATGTAAAATTCAGTATATAAGCAAGGAACACAAATTATAATTTAGTACCTCTCATCTGTACTCTTGAAAAGGGCCTAAAAAGCCTAAACACGTGTAGAGTGAAAATACAATTTGGAAACATTTAAAAACAAATTTTCTTTGTTTATTTAAAAAATATTTAATAATGTTTCACAAGGAGCCAACCGCAAAATCAGTTTCGGTTTATTACACCATCATCAGAGAAACTATTAATTATTAGGAATTTGTTTTAAAATTTTTTGTTACATGTTGTTTGGTTGTCTGTTTTAACGCAACTTAAATTAGTTATACCTGACCGAAATCCCCACAAAAAAAAAACTATCAATATTAATTGATATTAACGGTCAAGAAAAGAAAAAAAAAAAAATATATATAAAAAATATATATATATATATATATATATATATATATATATATATATATATATATATATATATATGTATAACTACAGGGAAATAGCTAGACGCGGGTTAGTTACGAACAGTAAAAATGTAGAAAAAATCGGGTATTCCCGCATAAAGAAAAAAATTGCAAGGTGGAAAAATGCAAAATTGCAAATGGCAGAAAGATGCAAACCGTGGACACGTGTTTCTGACTAATTGATCTTCATCAGCACGGTGTAGCTGAGTTAAAATGATGGACAAAACTCAGAAAAGACACTAAAGGGAAAACCACTGACAGACAGCCAGTCGCAACCTTTGTGGCTTCCACCTGGAAGACTCTGGTATGAGAGCGACATCCAAGTTTCGCAACGTGGCGACTATAGCCAGCAAAGGTTGCGACTGGCTGTCTGACAGTGGTTTTCCCTTTAGTGTCTTTTCTGAGTTTTGTCCATCATTTTAACTCAGCTACACCGTGCTGATGAAGACCAATTAGTCAGAAACACGTGTCCACGGTTTGCATCTTTCTGCCATTTGCAATTTTGCATTTTTCCACCTTGCAATTTTTTTCTTTATGCGGGAATACCCGAATTATTTCTACAATTTTACTGTTCGTAACTAATCCGCGTCTAGCTATTTCCCTGTACTTATATTCATTTTCCTGGGTCCGGAATCCCACGCAGCTGGCTATAGTCGCCACGTTGCGAAACTTGGATGTCGCTCTTATACCAGAGTCTTCCAGGTGGAAGCCACAAAGGTTGCGACTGGCTGTCTGTCAGTGGTTTTCCCTTTAGTGTCTTTTCTGAGTTTTGTCCATCATTTTAACTCAGCTACACCGTGCTGATGAAGACCAATTAGTCAGAAACACGTGTCCACGGTTTGCATCTTTTTGCCATTTGCAATTTTGCATTTTTCCACCTTGCAATTTTTTTCTTTATGCGGGAATACCCGATTTATTTCTACATATATATATATATATATATATATATATATATATATATATATATATATATATATATATATATATATATATATATATATATATATATATATATATATAAAATATCTGATATAAGAATAAGAACTTTTACTATTACTTTTCAGAATATGTGATCTATATAAAATTACTTGAAACTGTAATTTGGACATTAATACAATGCATCTAGGAATTTACCAAATATGGTAAGCAATGGTGAACCTAACACTATAAGACAATTTTGTTTCCCTTCTCTTTTATATTTCTGCTTCTGAGTTGCTTATAAATCTGGAGTAGTTTAGAATTAGTATAGGTACACTCAGTTACAGGCTTTGGTTGTTGTAGTGTTCTAAATAAATAAATGATTAAATAAAAGAATAAATGAAAAAATAAATGTGATAAATAAGAAAGTACTGTCGAAACCGACTATTTTTTTTTTTAATTGAGTGAAATTTATTTTAGATTGTTTTTTCATTAACGGTTAATCTGACAAGAAATTTTCAAGAATTCTTTAAACATTTTTTTTGATTTGACGCAATTTTTTGCCCCCTTAAGACGTGCCCCTCTAGTGCAACAATTTCACTGATCCTCAATAGGGTTCGTCATTGTACCTCCCAAATATCATGTAAAGTCTTAAATTTCCACGTTAAGATATGTTCGAGAAAATCGGGTCACAAAAATTACCAACGACGCGCAGACACACAGAGACTCAGACAACAGACACATAGACAGCATTCCGATTCGAATACATTTTATATTTTCAGGTCTCACAACGTCCATTTTCAGCATTATCTGGAATTTGATTTTTTTTTCATGATGACGACGCCAGATATACAGAGTATCCAGGAATAACATCAGAATTTTTGAGAGGTGAATTTCTCACTCAAAAATAACAATAAAATTTCAAGTCAATAGGTATCTGAAAATGTTTCCTAGGGGAGTTACGATAGTGGCACTCAAAATCTGGTTTTCATTTTTTATTTCAAAAACTGTTTTGAGCAAAATAATAAAACTTGGTACAAGGGGTACATTTTTCATGAGGAGTCTAATGGTTTTATCAAAAAACGCTGCAGAAGACAAGGGCGTATGAACCAGGTGTAGATTGTCTCAAAGTTTGTCATATTTTTTTATCTCAAACTTTATCGACTTTTCGACACTGACGTTAAATACTTTTGGCCAAATTACATAAAAAAGGCACTCTTGATATAAAGATGTAGGATATACCGTTTATAAGAAAACCGCAGAGGATAATCTTTGACAAAGTTTACATTTCCATTTTTCAAATAAATCAAAGTAGGAATTTGATTTGACATGTGAAAAAGAGTTTATTATTCTATTTTGATGTCATTAGTAAAATAATAATAGTTATTTATGACACAACGACGAAAAATGCAGTTTTTCGTACGATTACGGACAATTTTTCGTCCGTGTGTCATACACTTTATTCGATTGTAAGAAAAAAATAATGCATTTTCTATTTATTATATTTATTTTAAATGAAAAAATCTGATCGTAATAGTCTTCACGTCACAATTTAAAAAAAATATCATGACGATTCATTTCATTTGTTTATGGTTTGGTATTTGGTTTAAAATTGTTTATTTAATAGGTACTGTACAGTAAATCCTTGTTTACGTTATTATTTTCCGGTCCAGTAAATGAGCTATTACAGTATTAGAGTCGATAATAAATTGCTAGGCAATTTACCGGACTCTTTTCTTATTGACAAATGAAGCGACAACTTTCGTGGGAATCAGATTTTCCGGTGCGTCCACAGATTTCAATAAAATTTTATTAGAAAAGTTACAAACTTGGTTAGCTTCCCCAGATAACACAAAAACATCCTCAAAACCTCTTAGAGATATTTTTTAGGAAATTTTGATACCCATATTGACCTCCCAGGGAGGTTGCCATATACTTCGAGGAAAAAAGCAAATGTCTTCAACACAGCATTGCTTATTACAGATGGGAAGTTACATAACCAATTGAAGATATCTTTAGGATAGTTGGTATAAGATTTTTATGTGAGGTCAGTTTAGAAAGGTCCTATAGTAATCTAATAAAAATGTTCTTAGCACAGTTCGTTAATTGTACTCCATTGGATGTTTTCTTTAGGATATTCTTGTATTGTTAATTTATATAGCTCTGTAGGGGCTTCACCAAAGGTAATCATATAGTTGTACTGCCAAATAACTCTAGTTACACAATGCCATTAACCCAATGACCTTGTTATTTTTTAACTTGCATTCATTAATTATGTATAATATTATACATTAAGTAAGCTGTTAACCTCAATCAAAATAATAATACTTTCTACTGATAACTAATTTTATAGAAATTTTAGCCAGCTTGTAAACTAAATCAGTTGTAAACTCATAACCATCCTGTAACAATCACGAAAAATAAAGTAATTGTACAGTTACTTACAAAGTGGTGTTTTCACTGTTGTGAAGTGTGAATCTAGGGAAACGCACCCATAACTGACGCAGTCGGTATCTTCGTAGTCAGAAATTCCAGAAGTTGGTTGCTCCAGGAGAATCTCAAAAAGGAAGACTATTGCAGTCATACCTCTGTAAGAGATCTTCTGAAGATTTGTCGATTGGAAGAAAAAGGAACATTTTGGAAAATTCGTTGGTTTTGACCATTTAGACTCAAACTCAGAACTCACCCCGTAAGTCCCACATACTTTTCCTGATTAAGATTGGTATTTTTGTGTTTGCAACTCACGATCAAGTTTTGACCCTATATCAAAATTAATCACTAATAAAATTTTGACTGCATATCAAAAGTTTATTAACCATAAAATTTTAACTGTATATTAACATTTTATTTGCATAAATTCTAACTGAATATTAGAATTTATTAGTTTAAGCTTAAGTTTTTATTTCAGTTTTCAAATTTTTTAAAAAAATGAATTCAGATAACTTTGTCGAAAGTGCAAGAAACACAGTAGATGTTAATATGACTAACTTACAATTATTTAAGATGTTCGTAGATGTTATCCCACGTTTTGATGGAAATCCATCAATATTAAACGAATTTCCGCATGTGATGAACTGGTCATGATATACGGATCTGAAAACAATGATTTGCAAAATAAATTCATATTAAGAGCCATCCGAAGCAAGTTGTACTGCCAAGCGCAAGTAAACATTGCATCACGTCTTGAAATTAAAAATTGGACAGACAATAAAACAATTTTAACCAATACATTTGGAGATCCTAGAGACCTTCCCACTTTACAAACAGAATTAATACATTTAAAAATAGATTTAAGACGTAAAACATTAGTTTCATTTGGAAACAAAATTATAGTGTCAGAAAATATTTTATATAGGGATATCTAAATATTTTATATTCGTTTTCAATTTAAATTAAACATTTCATCTAGGTATTATGAAACCTCATGTAGTCTGTCTGGCGGTAATTAGAAACTTTAGTTTACCTATATAAGATATTTCCTGTCAGAATAAGAAATGCTTGTCGGTGGAGTTTTGTGGGGGTCGGCGTACCAGGCATGAACTCTGATATCGCTGATTTTCACAAAACGTCTACATATGTTATTGGGCAAGGGAAAAATAGGAGGTGCCCTCTACCCGAAGCGCGTGCAATAGCGTGGCCTCGGATTGGTGAGATTCGGATGCTAGAGAAAAAATCGAGGCAGTTGGGTTTTTGCGGGCTCTTCGAAAGGAAGGGCAGTTGGGTTTTTGCGGGCTCTTCGAAAGGAAGGGCAGTTGAGTTTTTGCGGGCTCTCCAAAAGGAAGCAGAGTTGCGTTTGAGACTACCCGGAAGGGAAGTAAAGTCAAGTGACGGTCAAGTTAGGCTCCTCGAAAGGGAAGCCAATAGTTGAAAGTAAAGTAAAGTCAAGTGACGGTCAAGTTAGGCTCCTCGAAAGCGAAGCCAATAATTAGAGTGACGGTTTAGATTCTCCGGAAGGAAAGTCGAAAAAAATTGATAGAGTATTTAATTAAGCAGGAGAGAAGTAGAATTCGGAGACATTTTTTGTTGGTTCGGGCGTCGCATCGGTCGGGTGCAAAGAAGAGAAAAGTCCCGAAAGGGTGAAGCTGGATATCAGTGCTAAGTGGGAAAAGTGCCACCCAGTTGTTCAGCCAACAGCCGCCGCCCAGAGATGGAGGCCGTAGGGCTTGTTATGTAAGTAGACATTTGTGTTGATCTTTATTAATCCTACGTGCGACGTTTAGTCATCCCCAAATTCTGTTCATTTTGTGTATTGTTCCTTACTTGAAATTTGAATATATAGTTTGTTAAAATCATGATTAGCCGGTTTTCATTTCGAAACCTAGCCTTTGTTTGAAGTAAGAAACCTCTCGCTCCTTAACAACAGGGTCGTGCACCCAAGCGAGCTCCACACAAAGTGGGCCGCCCCCCTAGGCACGACAATAGGATATCAATCACTTTTAATATCCAAATTAACTCAAAGTTTAGAACCTATGGCAGTAAAAGAAGCCATGAGTAAAGTTTACCAACAATTAAGTTTAGATACGTATGTAAGAAATTTACAGTCTAACTTTAAGCACATTGTACGAACCAAAGAAATTGAAAACTTAATGGACGCCATTGCATTTATTACAAAAGAAGAACAATTTCAAATTTATAGCAAAACTGTTTCCCCACAAAGTACTTTCCCATTCAAACACACAAGTACATCATTTTATCAACAACCCCTCGCTACTTACCAACAACCTCAAACCAAATTCACTTATCAACAGCCACAATTTAATTATCAACAGCAACAATAGAAACCATTTTTTCCCGCAAATAAAATACAAACTTTTAAACAAAATACTCCAATGGTACGTAATGAACAACTAAACAAGAAACCACAAGAAACACATGTTTGGAATCGTAAAAATCAACCAACACCCATAGAAACTTCAACTATGAACAAAAATCTACAAAGAACTTATTCAAGAAGAACACCAAAGGAAACCTCAGATATTAGTAGAACATCATATAACCATTATCCAAGAAGACAAGAAGAACTACATCACACTCAAACTGATATAACCTCTAACAATCAATTCAGACCAAATAATCAATACATGATGGAAGAAACATTTACGGAACTGCAACAGTTGAATCAACAAGATGAAGAAAACCAAGCATTGGCAGAAGAAGCAAGATTCTTAAACGAAGAATACAACGAAGGATTAAATTTTACCGAAGACCCCCCCCCCAACAACTTCCCGGAATAGCAGAATGTAACATCTCATTAACTACTACACCTTTACCATACATATAATTACAACAAACGCCAATCAAATTATTACTTGATACATGAAGTTTCAAAACAATTTTAAAACCCTCTCACTGGCCAACACACATTTTGGTGCCTGGGATTTGTTAAGTTTAACTAAGTAATTTTGGGGTGCCTAATCCAAAAATGCCTTCAGATTTGTTCTATCAGATCTACTTTTCGAAATTTACTATTTTCTGCCCTATGTAAGAACAATTCGCTAAAATTAGATATAATGTTTTGTTATATAAGTTTTAAAATATTACTATTTGATTACAACTTTCAACTGAAACACAAAAAAGTGGGTAGAAGGTATTTATTTAACAGAAAAAAAATATACATATGCAACTTTCAATCATCACTTAAAAATTTCCTTTTATAAGGTTTCCTTTCGTGAGGTTTACCAGAACAGTCCCGCTGAAGATTCCAGCAGTAATCGGCCATCATGTGGGTATCCCATCTTCCTTGGTACCTTTCTTCCATAATGCGGATGTCTTGGTGAAATCTTTCCCCCTGTTCTTCACTAACAGCACCTAAATTTTCTGGAAAATGATCCAAGTGGCTGTGAAGGTAATGGACCTTAATGCTCATGCTACATCCGAGTGTGTGAAAGTTAGAAAGCATCTGTTCTACTAATTCGACGTAATTCTCTGCTATATGTTTTCCAAGAAAATTTTTAATTACTTTAACAAAAGAGCACCAGGCATTAGATTCAAGCTCTTTCATTGATGTCGTGAAATGCGGATCCTTTACAAGTTGCCTTATCTGAGGACCATCAAAAATTCCAGCCTTCACTTTTTCTCTGCTAAGCCTTGGAAATTTAAGTGTCAAATACTCAAAACAAGGTCCATCTCGAGGCAAAGCCTTAACAAATTGCTTCATAAGACCCAGCTTGATATGTAATGGTGGCAAGATGATTTTGTTTCTGTCAACCAGCGGTTCGTTAAGAACGTTGTGTTCTCCTTGAACTAAAGCATTTCTTAAAGGCCAATTTCTAGTAATCCAGTGCTGGGCCTTAGCTCTGCTGTCCCACAAGCATAAAAAACAAGGATATTTTGTGTATCCACTTTATTGTCCGAGGAGAAAGTTTACCATTTTTAGATCGACACAAATCGACCACTGATGCTCTTCATACTTGATTTTTTTCAGGACCAATGATATTGTCGCGTATTCCTCTTTCATAGTGGTGGAATGTCCAATAGGTATAGAACCATGTTTATTACCATTGTGTAAAAGTACACATTTTAAACTTCGGAAAGAACTGTCTATAAAAAGACGCCATTCACTTGGCGTGTATTCTGTTAACCCCATCTTCTCCAAGAGACCTCTTATGTTATTACAAAACACTAAGTTATTTTCTTTAGAGAAATACGGCAGCAGATCTTTCTCTCTGGTACGATAAAATGTAATATTAGTACTTGGACACAGTAAGTTCTTTTCATTTAATCTGGAAGCAAGCAATTCGGACGACTCCTTTGAGAGGTTCATATCTCTAACAAGATCATTGAGCTCTTGTTGACTGAAACGTTGGGGACTTGTTGAAGGTCCTTCAAAATTACTGTCACTTTCACATTTGTTGAACTGCACCTCGTCAAGCGATGTATCTGAGTCATCCTCCAGAAGCGTAGGCAAGTTACTGAACGTTGGAATAGGTATTTCTTCAGAATGAGGAAGAGGTCTTCTTGCTGACTCCATGGTAGGGTATGTCCATTTATGCCGGTTATTACGATTAATGCCTTTGATGCTGACAGAACAAAAATAGCAGTCATCATGATGGTTTTTTGGCTCCCTCCATACCATAGGTATTCCAAATTTTAAATACGTTCTCTTTCCGTTTGTCCACTGTCGCAAATGTTCTACACATGTTTTGCATACGAAATGTGGTGCCCATGATTTATCCTGGTCTCCTAACTGGACATCAAAATACGTTAAATATGCTCTTTTTATAAAGTCAGATATGGGTTTTCTACTTCTCTTGAAAGAGTACTCGCCACAAATATAACAAAAAACATCTGGGTTGTTCACACAATTCCGTCTGCTTGTAGAAGCCATTGTTGTAATTCGAATTTTTAATATTCACGCAACAATTTAAAGCAAATTAGTACACAGTTATCACACGAAAGCACAATACTACACTGAACTGTGGGATGCAGGCAGAGATACGGGAAACCCTATGTTACAGGTAAATGGAATAGGGTGGGGACTGGGGTTGTTTCCGGTTAGGCAGGTAGATTTGTACAGTAATGGGAATACCGAGAATTATAAAAAGACTAAACATTCTAATTTCAGGTAAGAACATATAATTTTGTTCTCCTAAATATTTAGTTATTTTGATTTTGATATTATTATTCGTATAAGTAATAAATTTCACCATGGTGTATCTCAAAAACTAGAGCTGCTAGGGAAAAAAGCGAGTTATTTTTGGAACCAGCACATCAGAAATACCCTTAATCAGTTCGTATTTTCCAGGCACCACGACAAAAAATTTATTTTGTTGGCCAGTGTAGTCAAAGAATATTGTCCAGAATTAATAATTCATAAACCAGTAAAAATCAAAACAGAAGTAGGTCAAAAAATAGTACATGAACAAGCAACTATCCCCCGCATTTTCAGAATTTAACACTAATCAAAATTTTAATGTAATCTTATATGATTTTCATGAATTTTTTGACGGAATATTAGGATTTGAAGATTTAAAAAAAATAAAATTAGTTATTTCAAGTTCTGATAAATTAATATTCAATAATCACTGTCAAATACCTCTTAAATTTGAAAAACCTATAATTATTGAAAGTCATGAAATAAAATAAATCACTGTTCCAACAACCATACCGAATGACACAGAATTATTTCTCAAAGAAATTAAAAATACGGATTACCACATCCCTGATACAATAACTACAGTCAAAAATAAACACATAATATTTGAAGTTTACAATTATAATTCTTTTCCAGTATCATTTGACCCTACAAATTTAAGAATTCCAGACTTACAAAATTATAACCTTTATAAACATTCCTTAGCAAATGCAGAAGAACACGTCAATACCCCCGACATAAATTCACTATTAAGAACACAACGTTTAAACAAAAAAGAAAAAACCGCATTATTTCAACTTTGTAGGAAATATACCGATATTTTTCAAAAAGTACAAGACAAACTAACATTCACTAATGCAGTTAAACATGACATCAAAACCACAGACGATCAACCAATTTACAGCAAGAACTACAGATATCCTTACATCCACAAAGCAGAAGTTCAAAAACAAATTAAAGAAATATTGGATAATGACATCATCAGACCATCACAAAGTCCGTACTCATCTCTCATTTGGGTAGTAGTAAAAAAATGGACGCAAGTGGAAAACCAATATGAAGACTAGTCATAGACTACAGAAAACTCAACGAGAAAACTGTAGAAGACAGATACCCCATTCCGAATATTACTGAAATATTAGACAAACTAGGACGCTGTTCCTATTTCTCAACAATCGATGTAGCCTCTGGATTTCATCAAATCGAAATGCATCCAGCTTCCAGAGGAAAAACAGCTTTTCTCAGTAGAAAATGGACATTATGAATTTATAAGAATGCCTTTTGGATTGAAAAAATGCCCCTACCACATTTCAAAGATGCATGGATAACGTATTGAGAGAACTACAAAATAAAATTTGTCTCATTTACATGGATGATGTAATAGTATTCTCACACGGTTTAGAAGAACACATAAAAAATCTTCAATTAGTGTTCGAAACATTCAGAAAACATCAATTAAAAATACAATTAGATAAATCAGAATTTTTACAAAAAGAAGTAACATTTTTAGGACATATTGTAACACCTGACGGTATTAAACCCAACCCAGGTAAAGTTTTGGTAATACAAAAATATCCCATTCCTAAAATACCAAAGAAAATTAAAGCATTCCTTGGATTATTAGGACATTATCGAAAATTTATAGATAATTTCGCAAAAATCACAAAAATCACAAAACCAATGACGAGTTGTTAAAAAAAAGATGATAAAATAACTTTAACAAAAGAATATATAGAATGCTTTCAAACATGTAAAAATTTGTTAACAAGCAGTCCAATACTAAGCTATTCTGATTTCTCTTTACCTTTTGAAGTAACAACGGACGCCGCAAATTACGCAATTGGTGCAGTTCTTTCACAAAAGAATAAACCAATTTGTTACGCCTCTCGAACATTAAACAAAGGAGAAATTAATTATTCTACCATAGAAAAAGTATTACTTTCTATAGTATGGGCTTCTAAGCAATTCAGACCTTACCTTTATGGAACAAAATTCACGGTATATACCGATCATAAACCAATTCAATGGTTATTTAGTTTAAAAAGAGCCAAATTCTAAACTTGTTCGCTGGAAATTAAAATTAGAGGAATGTGATTACACAGTAAAATATAAACAAGGCTCACAAAATAAGGTAGCCGATGCATTAAGCCGAATAAAAACGGAAGATTGTAATGTCAACGAAACACAAGATAATGACAACATGAGCACTCAGGTACAAATATATGACGATTTGGATTAACTAATCGAAAAAATATTGAATGAAGACAATGAACCACCTGACAACATGGACCAAATAATAAATGAGTTAGAGGAAGACCTACAAAACAACAATATTGATAATACTCAACATACAGCACATGAAGAACCAATTTTCTCAATACCATACACGGAACAACCGGTAAACCATTATAAAAATCAAATTGTTATAACAAAGTCTCACAGCACGCCGACTAACATTTGTGAAACAAAACTTATATTTGGTAATATACGACATTTCATCACATTAAAAACAAATTTGGATGATGAGAATACATTTAAATTTTTGAAACAATACATTTCTATAGATGGAAACACTTGTTTTAAATTTTCCACCCCATCTTTAGAAAGGAAAATCACAAGAATCCTAAGATCATCTTTATTATATCATAGAACTAATAAAATAGTATTTCTAATAAATTATTAGAGGATATAACTAACGAGAACGAACAAATAGATAAAATAAAATACTATCACCAAGGAAAAACTTGCCATCGAGGTATCAAAGAAACAACAAATTCCATACAAGAACTATATTACTGGCCCAACATCCAGAAAGATGTCACAAACTTCATTAATACATGTCAAACATGCCTAACGTCTAAATATGATAGGAAACCTCAAAAGATTAGACTACAAATAACGGAAACACCTAACAAACCCTTTGAAAAAATCCACATCGATACTTTCCATATAAAAAATTAAAATTTCCTCACTATTTTTTATCCATTTTCCAAATTCGGTCAAGCTTGTTACCTTGACAACAAAAATAGTATTTGCATTATGGAAAACCTTCTACAATTTTTCTCACATATTGGATTACCTAATGAATTATCACTGATAACGGTACAGACTTTAATAATCAGTTAATAAGGGATTTTTGCTTATTACATAACATAAATTTACATTTTACTACATTATACCATTCAGATTCAAACTCCACGGTTGAAAGATTTCATTCTACATTAGCAGATTCTATACGATGCCTAGAAACAGAACAACGAATACCTATTATATACCTCATGACTCTTGCCGGCATGCTTTATAACAATTCAATTCATTCAGTTACCAAATTAACACCATTTGAGATCGTGCATGGACCAAGAACAAACCCATATGACACAAACCCTCATTTAATTACCTCACAATACATTAATAATCATCAAGAAAGTATGCAAAAATTATATACAAATATTAAACAACAAATTGAGACAAATAAAGAGCATATTGAAACAGAACGTAATACTATAATAAATGAACCAGAAGTTACTCACCCAGACCAAACAGTATACGTACGAACTGGTAAACGAGTAGCAAAACATTTGCCCAAATACAAAAAAGTAACAGTGTTACAAGACAAAGACATAACAGTCGCAACAACTTCAGGAACATTACATAAAAATAACGTACAAAAACAAAGGAAAATTAACAATACTCCTTTGTTACAGGACAATGACAATGACAAGATGAACACAGCCAATAACGATAATATTAGCAATCAAATATCTATAGGCAGATATCGCCTTCGACCCCGTCATACACCCCACATTATTCAGAACCATGGGAACTGATACACACTTAATGTCATTATCACACATTTATTCATAAAATAAATTTACAATCACTCATCACCGCTTTCAATAATTTAATGTTTATGTTAAATCAAACTTATGAAATTGATAAAATTAATAACCACAGTAACATCGACATCTCCTTATTAAATCAGGCAGAAAACCTAAAAGAAATTATTACCCAAGAATAAAGGAAATTAATTCCAAGATGATTAAAATGAACAAAAAGAGTAAGAAGAGGCTTAATTAATATCGTAGGAAAACTTAACAAAGCACTATTTGGTCTTGCAATTGAGGAAGATGTAACTAATCTTGAAGAAAAAATTAATACACTCATGTCAAACGAAAAAACACTAACACACGAACTAAATTTACGAACATCTTTATTCTCTACCTTTGCCAATAAGACAGATACATTAATTAAATCAAATTTCAAAAAATCAGCAAAAAATTAAAGAAAATCTCAGTATATTAAAACAAATCGCGACACAAATTTTCAAAGACAAATTATAATTAATCAATTAGAACTCATACTCTATTATTTTCAACAATTAGATCAAACTATCACTCTTCTCATATTAGATACAGTAGTTCCATTTTTATTATGTACCAGAGATATGCAAACAATACTAATTAACTTGAGATTATTATATCCAAAAGAAAATTTGCTCAAGTTTTCACAACCTTATTCATACTTTCAAGATTTAAAACCATTCTTTTCACAATATGATCGTACTATAAACATTGCACTATTAGTACCAATCTTAGCAAATCCAACGTCCCTAACCTTCTTCCAAGTAATTCCTATACCAATAAAAAATATAACCATCCTTCCATCAAAACCATACCTAGTCGTCGATTCCAAGGATAATTATCAATGGATGGATACCGAGCCCAAAAGAATAGAAGACATATATTTCCTAGAAGATAATCTTCAGAACACAAAAGAGTGCCTTATAGAATTACTAAGACGCCGACCTGCCGAACAGTACTGCAAAATCTCCACTGTTCACATGAAAAGCCGACATGTTGAACAAGTTTCACCAACAGATTATATCATCATTATTGATGCCGTCGCAATATTGGAATACACTTGTCATCCGAAGACAATATCCTATAAAACACTAATCCAGAACACTAGAATTTCCTTATCACCACATTGCGATTTTTACATAAATAATCAAACATATTCTTATGAGGAACCCTTCTCAGCAATAACATCCTTCTTGTTGCCTACAAAATTTTCCTTCTATCGATGTTTCTATTTCATCTTTAAAAAACCTTCACTCAACACAATTACAACTAGTCACCCTTCAAAAAGTACAGATCAAGAATTTCTCACATTCATCACAATTCAACCATATATGGATCATCATACCTATAATCATTTTGATCCTATTAATCACACTTCTATTATGGATAAGAAAACGAAGCAAGAAACCCGAAACAAATGTGACAGTATCGTTTTCCAAGGACAAAGACGCCATTTCCATTAAGGAAGAAGAAAAAACCCAGCTACATTCAACTCCAGTTGGACCCCAAAGATTCGGAGCCCAACTTCCGTTCAAACAGAGGAAGAGTTACACAATGCCATTAACCCAATGACCTTGTTATTTTTTAACTTTCATTCATTAATTATGCATAATATTATACATTAAGTAAGACCTGTTAACCTCAATCAAAATAATAATACTTTCTACTGATAACTAATTTTATATAAATATCAGCCAGCTTGTAAACTAAATCAGTTGTAAACTCATAACCATCTTGTAACAATCACGAAAAATAAAGTAATTGTACAGTTACTTGCAAAGTTGTGTTTTCATTGTTGTGAAGTGTGAACCTAGGAAGACGCACCCATAACTCTCTCGAGGTAGTCGTGGCGGCTGATGAATTTAGTATGTGCTAGATTGCAATATATCGAGGATGAAAATCATACCAAACTTCATGGCAAATTTATCGACTAAATGTTGAATTCTTGTAGCAACCAAATTGCAAAACTTCATTATTCAGATTCGATAATCTTGCCTTAAACTTTAGCTTGGGTTACATGCTTCGATATTGAAATCTAGCATAAACTAAATTTCATCTGCCTCCACTATTTGTGGGAATCAACAAGTTCAGGAATTTTTAAACATACACAAAAAAAGGAAATACATAATATATCGTTGACTTAATCGGCAAACTGCATAACTCCACTTTTGACTCAAAATAGGGTTTTAATGCCATCTGGTGTAATATTTTACAACACATAAGATGGAATAATTCATATTTATAGAAAGCAATTAATTTAATTGCTATTACAGTACTAGAAAACTGCGTATCTTCTTCGCGCCAATTTCGGTAGGAAAAATACGTAACGGTATTAGTTTCTATAAAAAGTTACAACAGGCACGTGCAGTCTGGTAAATGGTAGTTTTAGTAATCTCATTGCATTTATTTTGAAGGATTATCGATATCAGGTGAGTAAACACGTATTTACATTATTGAATATATCTCACATCACAAAAGTAGTTGAGTATATTTTTTCCGATTTTTTATGTGTAGTGGAGTTTCCTAGAATTCAGTTTCTTGAAAGTTGTGTGTTTGATAGGGAGAGACATATTTTTTTCACACTTAAGTCTTAAGAGGGCTACTAATTATTTTATTTTTCAGCAAAAAATATCAAGTCGAATAAAAAAATATTTAATGCCTTGGAGCAAACGGAGGCGCTCTCAAAAATTCAAACAAATTTGACAATAAATTCAAAATCTACTTTTGTAGATAGGATAAAAAGGATAAAAAATACGACAGTTCAATACAGATACACTCACATTTTATTGAAAATGATAGTTCAATGCAGGTTAATAGGTTTATTGAAAATGAAGCTACTAATTTAAATAACTCAAACTTTGTTATGGATACAATTTCAACTATTCAATAGGCTGAAGTGGTTTTTCTAAACACGGACGGTAAGCTACAGTGCGGTTAAAAATAAAATCATTAACTGATTAACTGTTTTAGAACAAATAACAAATGCAAATATTGAAGAAAATGAACATTTCGTAATGGAAGAAATTCAAGTTATTTAAGATGAGCCAATTTTTCATGAAATGGTTCTTTACAAAAATGTAGAGAATATAAAATAGAAAAGCTTAATGAAGTTAAAGAACATGCTAGAGGAAAATATTGTCATCGAATCAGTAGAACTAAATATGGATGATCTAGATTTCGAACCAGATTTGGAAGATATTGAAAATTCTGATTTAAGAGACCATAGCACTGTTAATCAAATTCATCACGCTGATGATCTGGAAGATCACAATTTTGAGGACGAGAATCTGGAAGATGACAGTCCAGAACGAAAACATTCTATAAAATACGAAGTGAATAAAAAAAGTTGGTGTGAAAATATAAATCGATTGAATAGAGAGAAAGGAAAATCGTGTATGGGGAAATAAAAGAAAATGGAAAATGGAATTATAATTTGTTAAATGAACCCAGATCACTGAAAGTATCTTGCAATTATAAGCTGAGTTAAAATGAAAAATCTATTCTGCAATGTATGGGGTTGCAAGAAGATGAAATAAAAGTAATTTTAGATAATTTTGGGAATACAGCTGCACACAAAAAATGTTTGTTAACAATCATGTCCGTGTTAACCAAACAGTTAGAAAACGAAGAGAGAATGAAGACTCAAGAAGAACATACTCAAACAAGTTTTATTTGGGAAAAGCTAGACTCAGGGTATGTAGGGCAATGTTCCTTAATACACTTGGTGTAAAATAATGTATCATAAAAAATGGGCTAAAATTATTTAGAAAACAAAGAATAAGTAGAAGTATCTGATACACCTATTAATTGCTGTATGATTTTTTCGATTCCTTACCAAAATTAGAATCCCATTACTGCAGGGCATTAACATCTAAACTCTATTTAGAACCAACTTGGAACTCCAAAGCATATTTGTACAACTTTTATAAATCAGATTTCTGCAAAAATCGAAATGAAAGACCCGCATCAACTGCAACATTTCATAAAGAATTTGATAAGAAGCGATTGTCTCTATATAGGCCCAAAAAAGATTTATGTGATACCCGTGTCGCATTTGAGACAGTGAATTTAACAGAGAAAGAGTACAATGAACACGTCAAACTGAAGAAAGAAGCCAAAGATGAAAAATCAAATGACAAAGAATCGCATAATGAGGTATTCACCATGGACTTACAATCTGTACTGCTTTGTCTCAAGTCAAATGTGTCGTCATTATATTATAAGACAAAATTAATTTTACACAATTTCACTATGTTTGATATAAAACACCAGCAAGACTACTGTTACCTCTGGAATGAGTCTGAAGGGGGTTTGGATATTAATGAGTTTATAAGTATAATTATTCATTCTTTAGAAAAACATCTTGAATTTTATCCTTTGGACAATCATAGAGAAGTAATTATATACAGTGATGACTGTGGGTACCAGAACCGCAACACGACCTTATCAAATGCATTATTTAATTTTTCATTTGAAAAAGATATAGTTATCATCCAAAGCTACTTACAAAAAGGCCATATTCAGATGAAGGTGGACAGTGTACATTCCATTATTGAAAGACAGATTCGAAACAAGAAGATTAATGTTCCAGCCGACTATGTATACATTTGCAAAACTGCGTGCCAGAAGACGCCTTACAAAGTCGAATACCTGCTACATAATTTCTTCAAAAAATTTGATGAGAAAAATTTATAAATCCATTAGGCTTGGAAAAGTTTGTGGTGCACAAATGGTAAATGATCTAAAAGCGTTGAAATATTCAAGAAATTACGTTTTTTATAAAGAAAATTGGCGACCATTACTAATAAGACTAAACATCAATAACGTTAGGGCAGCAAATGTCAATGAGTTACCACCGCTTCATAAAAATAGATTAAAAACAAAACCAGAAAAATATCAACACCTGCAACTATTAAAATTAAGTATGGACGGGATTACCATGATTTCTTTGATAAGTTACCCCACGACTGATCGCCTTATTTCATTTTGGTGTATTTTTTTATGTGTTTGGAATAACTATTCCTGTTTTTTGACAATTTTTTAAAAATAAAATAGTTTAGTTTTCGAGTATTTATTTATTATTTGTTAATACCACCTCGATTATGCAAAATACGTATCTCCAAGATTCCTTCTTTGATTTTTCAAGAAAAATGCGTAACTCCAATTTTGAATAAATATAAATAATTCAAATAATTTAGGTTATTATTTACTTTACCGATTAACATTAAATTTCACGCAACGGTTTTGATCCATTGCCTATGTGAAAGAAAATTTCTTATTAATTATATGACACGTACACAGTTATTTGTGTCTTCTGAAAAATTAGCAAAAATGAAGTTACTCAGTGTGCCAATTAACTCAACGATATATTGAAACACATTTATTAATTCGTATATAACATGTTTAAGTTACGTGTGCAGGTTGAGTTTGGCCATATCTTGAAAAAAAAAATGAAAAAAGTTGCTAATTACAAGTACCCTTATCCTAACCCGAAAACTGATAATTAATAAATTCCATAACTACTCTCACCTTGATGAATTTTTTTTTTAAACAGCATCGCTTTTTTTAGGTCTAACTTATATTTTTTTTCTCTATTTGGTCAACTAGATAGGTATTTCATATAAATATTTTACCAAGAAAAATTCAATTTGAAAAAGAAAACTGAAGTTGCATGTAAAGCAGTTTAAAATGTTTTTTCTCAATGAAATTTTTCTTATAAAAGGTTACAAAATATCTAGCTGAATATAGAATGGAAAAAACTTTCTACTGCAACCAAAAAAAGTTTATGGTACCATTAAAAAAAAGTTTAACATTATTCTAAATTATTTAAAAATTGTTTAATATTCCTTAAAAACATTGTTTAAACTTAATATTTTATCTTTGTTTAAAATTACTTAAAATAGAACAAAAATTTTTTACTAAGTGTATTAATTTATTTAATTAAAATTTTTATATGATTGCTGTTGTTTTTCATTTCATTTTCCAAATTTTATAAATTCGTATATCGTATCATTTATTTGAGACACTCATTTACATTTAAACCACCTGTGTATTTATTGAAATTTCCAATCAGCCAGAAATTAAACTTCTGTGATTAAGTATAGTTAACCAAATATTAACAATTTAATTATTGTAGAGGGTGAAATCACATAATTTGTCATATTTTACAATCTGGCATGAGCGACCATTCAGATGTAATCTGTGTGTAAAATGCTTTCATTAAAAAAAGGCTACTCTAGATTAAAAAAAATGTTTTTCCCAACTTAGAAATATTTTACAATTCACAATTATTTACTCTATCATCAACTCCTTTGGCCAATCTGAAAATATTTCAAACTCTTTTTCACTAATCATCCATGCTTCTTTAAATAAACCTATAATGGAAGGAAACAAATATTTATTATAATGTAGTTGCAGAACTGACTAGACTTTAATATTCCCCTAACCGCAGGCATGAATAAATTAAGGTAGACCAGAAAGTCGTAACATGCCACCATTATTGTGAAAATTAAAAATAAATAAAGCCCATATTTTCATTTTTCATAATAGTTTATCCTTTACCCTGGAATACTGGTCATTTGTAAATTTGATGACGCGCCTCAGATTTCGTCAAAGTTCGATTACTTCCCGACAATGCATCGTCCTATGCTCCTAAGTACCTTTTTGTTTAGTCGTAGACTAGCCGGTGGTGAGTGCGCTTGTTGCATATCGTATCGCTGATTATAGGATATTTCGTAGGCGAGTCGTAAATTTTACGAAAGTCCAGTATTCACGTGTATTTTGTATTTTACTGTTTTACGCTAAAATATCGGAGTAGTGTTTGTCTTCTTGAAAGGTAAGTTACTTTTTTGGGTTTTCTGGAACTTTTTAATAAATTCGTTTAACTTTTTTCAGAGAAATGTCTCAAAAGCCCCTTACGTAAAAAGAAATCGATGCTGAAATACAGCGTATAATGTTGGGAGACGACAGTGAGCCTCATCCTTTTGAAGACAGCAGTAGTGATTGTGACGAGGACAATCTAGAGTGTGAATCAGAAGATTCAGATGATAAAAGTGATGCTGATGACATGGTTGTACGAGAGTTTGCAGTCAACGCTCATTATTCCAATCTATTTGAAGATCCTCCAAATGCAGATCGAGAAAAAACTCCAACAGAAAGCGAGGAAGCCGAAAACAGTATACTTGAGCTAACTCTTTCTTACCTGAGTACATAATAAAACCTAAGAACCTCTTTGAATGAAAGGAATGGTCAACGAAAATGCCTACAAACTATTAAAGGTCTGCAACAAGAAACATTGTCCATATTATACCTGACCCTAAGGAAAACGCCAAAAATTGTTCAACTTTTGAAATACTAGATATTATACTTGTATATACAAATGCCGAAATTGCTAGACAAGCATAAAAATATCTGAGCCGTGCTAACGTATCCCAAACGACAAAAAAATGAGCTAAAAGCTCTTTTTGTAGTCTTGATAGTGTCTGCAGCGAACAAAGATAATCATCTGGCTGCAAAACATATGTTTGACACTAAAATATCCGGAAAATTTTACAGGCGTGCATTAGGGGTGAACGATTTTTATTCCTAATAAATTATCTTAGGTTTGATGCAAAAGAAACGAGACAGAAAAGAAAGCTAGAAGATCCATTCGCGCACATTTGAGAGATATGGGATATCTTTATTACAACTTGTAGGAACTCGTATACACCTTCTTCATATCTAACTATCGATGATCAACTAGTTGGATTTTGTGGACGCTGACCATTTAGAATGTATATTCCGAACAAGCCGTGCAAATACGGTATAAAAATCGTCATGATGTGCGATTCTTCTTCGAAATATATGGTGAAAGACAGTCCCTATCGAGGAAAACAAACAAAGACATATGGTTTGCCATTGGCTACTACTTTGTGCAAGATCTTACTAAATCTGTCCATGGTAGTAATAGAAATATTACCACGGATAATTGCTTTACGTCGGTTACTTTGGCTGATGAGTTATTAAACGCTCCCTAAACCTTACCATTATAGAGACTCTTCGTAAAACCAAAAAATAAATCTCTACGGAATTATTAGATGTAATAGGTAGAAACCCAAATACGTCCATGGTTTGTCACGATCAGAAGAAAACCTTGGTATCGTACATTCCAAAAAAAGAAAAAAATAGTTTTACTTCTGTCTACTTTTCATGAAGGGGATCAAATATCAGCAATAGGAAAGCCTGCAATTATAATCAATTATAATGAAACAAAGGGCGGAGTGGACACATTCGACCAGACGTGTGCTAATATCAATTCCAGGCGCAAAACTCGAAGATGGCCGATGATAATCTTCTATGATATGATAAATATTGCAAGCATAAATTCGTACGTCATTTATTTTTCAAAGACACTAAAGCAAAACAAAAAGCCGTTACGCAGGTACCAATATATGATCGAATTAAGCTATTGCGTTTCGTAACCGTGGATGAGAAAGAGGCTAAATACTAACACATTGCGATGGAATATTCGGCAAAACATCGATGATATTCTCAATATCTCTAGTGAAAATAAAACACCAGTATGTCAAGATAAAAAACGTAAAATTTGTTTTTACTGCCCTAATAAGAAGAGGCATAAGACCACAACGTATTGTTGCCAGTGCAAGCATATGGAGAACACCGAAGAGATATATGCACCACGTGTGCAACAAATTAAAAGATATCTTTTAACAACAATTTTTATGCGCCTAAAATTACGTTATATTAAGCATTATTTTTTGTAATATATGTTCTTTTATTTTATTTAGTGTTTTATTAAAAAGCAGTAAAATTACGATAGTCCAGTATTAATGTTTGTTTGACAGAGTCCAGTAATCTAGGGTTAAGAGGAATAAATGGGAGATTGCAGGAATAAACTGCATAATGTTACGTATTAGACATAATACTATCACATTGAAGTAGTCTAAGAGTAGTGCCGTCCCAAAATTTTAATTTTCTTATAATTGTTATTATAAATTTAGTTGTAAAATTTGATAACGTGTATGGATTTGGACAAAACAATATTATAGTAAAATAATATCTTTAACTTCAGTGAAATATAATATTAACAAAAAATGTCAATGATAATAAATTAAAATATACTACGACCACAAATATGATTTTAATATTTCAGAGGCAGTACATTTGATCTCCATCTCGAACCCTAACTGTGAGTGTGATTTTAGCCAAGTTATCAGCCAATGAGAAGGATATTGGTATTTAACCCATGGTTCCAAAATTGCCTGTCCTTAAATTAATACGCATTACATTATTTTTTTATTTTTACTTTCTGATGAGTAAAATCTGTTATAGGGCTGATATATTTCAAATAAAACAACAAATTTTAGCTTACTCATCGCCATATTAAAAAGAAATTCTCTTTTTCAATTTTATGTTACTATTTTGGCCCTTCCAACTGCATGGCTGGCCGAATTAATTCGTGAATAACTTTTTGAAAATTCTCATGTAATGATCTTTGGGACTTGTACCTCCAATAAACTTCAAAAAAATATTTTGAAATAATTTTCCAAAATTTTTTAAGGTGTATTTGGGATATCTTTCTGAAGATAGTATGAAGAAATAAAAAAAACCGCTGCCAATTATTTGGTGATTAGAACTTCCTCAGCATAGTAAAACACGACGTCTGGTGGAGTTTATATATAATAAAAGTAATTTTTGACGTTTTAAAAAAGTCACATTTTTTGACGTTTCAAAAAAAAGTCACATTTTGATGTTTGAAAAAAGTCACTGACGTTTCAAAAAAACTCACATTTTGTCGTTTCAAAAAAGTCACATTGGTGGAATGTCACTAATATTTTTTTTAGACTCAACTCAATCTCTTCCTTGACCTCTAGAATGTGTGAACCAAATTTTAAAGTTGAATCTCAAAAACTGTAGCTGCTATCGCGAACACCGACACACAGACAGAACATTTTTTCTGTCTGAAATTTTGTGTATCGTCATAATTCGTCGAGATTCGTCCGGAAATGCAATACAAATTTTTAAAATTTTTTTCACGAATATATAACTTTCTCACTTTGAGGGGTGAGGAAGTAATATTTGTTATCTGGCCGGTTATTTTTACTAAAACGTTTCAAAGTCCATGAACAGCTATATTAGTTTTGTAATAAATAATTTGTAATTTTTCTCCGATCGTAGGGTGGGCCGGATTTTAATCGGGCAACTTAAAGAATCGATAGAATACGCCAAAATAATATGGATTTGTCATATAAACTTTTAGCTAAAATTGCTTAGTTTTCGAGACAGAGGGTGTTGAATTTTTAATTTATTTTCAGTATTTCCCATATTTTCCCAAAAAAAGTGGGCGCTAATGATCTAAGCTATTTTTATTTATTTTTTGGCATTTACTATCATTAATGCACAAAAGAGTTTTCTTATAGTTTTTGATCGGATGCATCGTCTTTGAGTTAAGCCCATTTCAAAATCATCATCAATTAGCTGTTGAGAATCGTTTAAAGAAATTACATGGCTTTGCATTTTTCCAGTAACACAATTTCGAATGGAATGATGAAAAATATAGTTCGAGGTGTACGCAACTTCTACCTTCTAAATTTCATAACATTATCTCAATTATATCCTGAGAAATACGCCCTCTGTCTCGAAGAGTATTCTATCGATTCGATAAGTTTCCCGATTAAAATCTCGCCCACCCTGTATATTTCCAATTATTTGTAGTTTTTTTTATATAATTAAAATTACACACATAAAAAGCTAACAGTATTAAATTGTTAAACTAATAGTCTCTATAACAACAATAACACAATAGCTTAAAAATTATCTGTTTTTGCTGATAAATATTCTCTAATAAAAATTATTAAATTATATTATTTATGCTCCTTTTCACTTGAAAATGCGGCTACAACCATGAACCAACCGAACAAAGAAATTTCTCGTGCTCTTGGCGTGGCCGGTACTTCTCTACAGACTAGTACAAATAGTAAACTGATTACTGCAGCGCAGGCGTTTTATTTTAGGGTATTTGCTCATTACTTCTAGATTTGTTTCTGCAGTAGATCGACAAAAGGTAGCGATACGCACTACCTACAGAGTTGGTTCTATAATGTATCTATAGAATGACGCAACATGAAATATTTACCTATGGCTTTAATTTTTAGTACTTCTATAGAGATTAAAACATTATAAGATAGCTTAAAGAAGTTACAACTAACTTCTAGCGAGGACACTTAATAAAAGTTCCCAGAGATGTCCTAAGGAAGTCCGTGTTACTTGGGTCCATTTTCGACATTTCAAATGACTAATTCAAATAAATAAATCAACCAATGAAACACATACCGTTGCTATACAACAAAAGCAGATAATGCGACTTTTAAATTGCGGAATATCGAATACACATGAAATAAAATGTGATAGGAGTTTAGTCAAATCGTAAAATATCAAAAGCACAATATGAAATAAAATGTTGTACGTTACACATCCGTTATGTGATTGTTACAGTACTCGTTTAGATTTTCTTACTCGTATTGTAACACGTCACTTACCGGACTTGTAACGTAAATCACTATTACGAGACTATTACCATCCGAAAAGTACTTTTTGACCGGGAAAAGTAGTCGCCTAGCAACCACAACAAAAAATAATACCTGTTGTAAAAGGTGATCTTTTCAACCAGATATTCGAACCAAAAAACATACCTTTTCAACACAATCGAATAAAAACATTATGTAAAGATATAAAAGCTACATGTTAATTTATAATTTTTTGCAATAAATGAAAACTAAGCACCAGGATACTTAATTGAAAAATTAATTAAGTTGTAAAGATAGCAAATACAAAGAAAATGTTGAAAGTCTCCCCATTCATGTTGATGCCGTTATTCAACTTTTTTGCAATAAACGCCGTACTCTTCGGAATCCTCCCTGTTGAATTCAAATAGTTTTACAACCATTAATTACCCGTTGTTTCAAATAACTCCCCAATAAAAATAATCCATGGGATTCAGATCCAGTGAGCGAGTTGGCCTGGTTACTGGTTCACCTCTACCAATCTACTTTTCAGGGAAGATATCATTCAGATGTCGCCTTACGTCTCCATTAAAATATGGTGGGGCCCCATCATGCATAAACCACATCGCAGCTCGTGTATAATATGGTACAACATTTAACTATCCATTTAGCTCATTTTAGAGAATGTTTAGTTGGCACTATTTAGGCGCTTCGGAACAACATAAGACTCAATTAAATAATCATGAATCACAGCTGCCCAAACGATAATTGAAAATTTGTATTTGTAGTGTGATTCAAAGGAGGCATAAGGATTTTTTTTCGTACCACACATGGTTGCTGTGAAAATTCATAGTTCCATCTCAATTTTAAACCTTCATTAGTATCAGTAAACAGAATATTATTAGAAAATGTTGGACATGCGGCATATTTCCTCCAACCATCAACAAAAATCTAGCCCAGGTTGGTAATGTTGTATTTCAAGGCTTGTCCTATCTTCACATATTATGAATAGAGCAGCTACTCGTAAAAAACTTCCCATACAATGCTTTTTGGAATAACTTTTGAGGAACTAAGTTTTGAACACTATCTAGGATTATTGGCTACTCTTTTAAGGTTCTCACTTCAACATCAGGTGTCTAAATTGTCCTCTGTACTCCGCTGTCTTGTTTTCTTGGCTTTATAGAACCAGTTTCTCTCAATCTACGATGGATGCTTGAAAAAAGTTTAGGCGTAAAGCAGTTGCCGGTTTGGAAAATTCTTAGCATACAATTTACTGGCTAAAAATGCGTTTCCGTTGGCTTTTCCATAATAAAGACTGATGGTAGTAAGTGCTTTATTTGAATGTTTAATAATTTCTCCCTATTTCATGTGAAAACTCTCAGAAATCTAACAAAAAAGATATCGAATTATGATTTGGTTTATTTGAAAAATGGAAATAGGAACTTTTTCAATGCAGTAACTTATTCAATACGGTTTTTCTCATGCGGTACATCTTACGGCTTTATATCAAGAGCACCTTTTTTTATGTAGTTTTGTCCAAATAATCTAATGTCAGTGCAGAAAAGTCGAAAAGGTTTGAAACGAAATAATATGACAGACTATGAAACGATATTTTTCCGGTTCGCATGCTCATAGTTTTCTACGGTCTTTTTTGATTAAAAAATTAATTTCCTTGTAAAACATGTACCTCTTGTATAAAATTTCATTGTTTTTCTCAATACAGTGTTTGAAATAAAAAATAAAAACAAGATTTTGAGTGCCATCTTCAAACTTTCGTAGCTCCCTCATGAAGTATTTTCGGACACCTGTTGAGTTGAACTTTTATTGTTATTTTCAAATGAGGAACCCAGCCCCCAAAAATTATGTTATTTCTAAAGACCCTGTATGAGAAAATGACAGTGAAATAGTGATTATAATATTTCAAATATATTCACTGAAGTAAACGTAAATAAACGTGGCGTACTTAAATACAGCAATGAATATTTCGTATATATTTCAGAAATTTATTTGCGATATCCCACACTTAGAAAAGAGGCATGTGAATGTTTGGCTGGCTCCGGGTAAAAGAATTCGGAAGAAAAATTTACAATTTTAATGGTGAAAAAATTGTTATTGTATTGATTGTTAAATTTCTAAAGGTTTAGTATATTTTCTATCACATTTGGTTACTATATATGCTCAGTTTATTAGGTCATTGCGTTTAATCAATTTGAAAATATTGATAAATAATGGAAACCGTTTATCTACAAAAAACATTAATCATAAAAAAAACCTTGATCTATAAACTTCATCGATACAACTGACACAAAACATAACGCAGAGCAATAAAATTATATAATCCGATTCCCGTAACGCCAGATTTAATGAAAATGGTAACGCTAAAAACCATACCTTTAGTAAACAGCAGTCATCACTTATAAATTTTCATTCATGTTTTGATATTGTGTTTCTATAGCCAAACTTTCATTTGGTCTTTTTGTTGCCTGAAATAAATTGAGCTCATGTAAAACAGTAGCGCTTTCGTTATCCGCTCAGATATTAATTAGAGTTATTTATTCAAGTTTGTTGATATAAAATGTGGAAATTAAAACCCTATAAAACGTTAACATCGAAATTGGTAAATACTAATAAATTTCGCTAGCCTGCATGAAAATTTCTTATTAATTATTCAAATAGTAATTTTAATTTTTGATTAATATTGAATATACATATAATTATATTCTGTGTAACATTTCTCAAGAAAAATATGCATATAAATAAACACATTGAAAAATTTAATGAAGACGTGAATGTATTTGGTTTATCGTATCATTATAAACCAACGAATATAATTTTATTCCTAATTACAAAACCTAATACTATTGTAACAATAACCCACCCAAAATTGATGCCCTCCATATTTACTTCAATCTCATATTCTACTCGTATATCACTTTTTGTCAAAAAAAAATCTTACAAAAAGTTCTGATAAATTTTAATGGGTATTTGAAACGTGTTTTTTAATGTAAATTCCCCACATGATATCTATTCGTATTAATGAGATTTTGTGTGTATGTGTTAGACTCATATACCGATTTCGCCCCATCACCAAAACAAATATGCTATCCTAGATCTGAAAAAATAAATATGATTATTTACCGAAATTTGTTGGCCTTGTTTAGTCCATATATGCTCAGATACAATGCTGCTGCGGCCGATATTTCAAATGTACTAACGAAATCCAAGAAACTGTACTAAATTCTACTAAATCAGTACTACCAACAGCGGCATATAAACCCTCCTTTCTTAAGAAGGAATATGGCCTTCGTAAATTACGTTTAATTTTAAGTTCAAATTTTAATCTTAAATTTGGTCAATTTTAGTTCATGTGACAACTTGAGGATGTACTAACAAATGTACTAACGAAATCCAAGAAACTGTACTAAATTCTACTAAATCAGTACTACCAACAGCGGCATATAAACCCTTCTTTTTTAAGAAGGAACATGGCCTTCGTAAATTACGTTTAATTTTAAGTTCAAATTTTAATCTTAAATTTGGTCAATTTTAGTTCATGTGACAACTTGAGAATTTTTTTATAACTATTCTAAAAAAAGTGGGTATATAAATTCATAAAATTTATTTTCATAAACAAACGCAATACAAAAACAAAATATTTATTGTTAGTATAATAACATACATAAAAAACACATTTTTAAAATAAATGTCGTCTTCTAAGTATGGTGCGTTTATCATTTATTATGAAGGTATATTGAAGAAGAAAATCGTTTGAGCATTTATAGACTAAACAATTTGCGAATTATGCCAGTTGCCGTAAATTGTAAACACCGTCACTTGAGCAACAGTCGAATGCTTACCGCGATCTGATTACATTTTAATGATCTGTTGCCGAAATGGCATCTTATTTCGGCAAATGATCATATTTATTTGCTCAAATCTAGGATTGGATATGTTTCAGCAATTGGGCAAATTCGGCTTATGAATCTAACATATACATGTAAATACGAAGTTTTTGTTGATTTTGATGTGTAAAACTAAAACGTGTTTTTAATATAAATGCCCCATTATACAATTGTCTCTTAATATTTATAAGTTTTAATTGTGTATTTGAAATGTATTTTTGTAAATTCCTTATTTAAAAGTAATAGTATTCATTATTTGAAATCTTCTTGCATATATGGCCATATGTAACGTTGCCTCAACATTTTCTGCGTTAATCGGATTCCAGGATGTGATAGTTCGTGCAAGGCAATTAAAACCTTACGTCTAAAAGGCTTTGTTACTAATGGGCAGGTATTGTTTGTGGAAATATCACAGTAGAATTAGCTTTTTTAATATCTGTAACGTTTGTTACAAATTTTTGTCATTTAAGACAAAAAATCTAAATTTCTATTTAACACTTAGGTGTTTTATATATTATTACACCCTGTATATCGACCAGCAAGGTGTTGTAGATTTTTTTAATTGTAATTATTAAGAACACAGATTACAGAACATTTACTGTTATTAAAAATAGATACGTTAAATTATATTCTGAGATACTTTGTAAATTTATGTAAATCTCAAAACATAATATTTTCTTTAATTAATACAATTTTATTACAGCCAACAGTGTGCCCGGTTATCCATGTTTTACCTAAAACAAAGTTTAGTTTCATCTTGTCATTATGTTGACCTATTAAAAATTCGAAAAGAGAAGCTTCAGTATAAATCAATTTAATTTGTAATTAATGTTTGTACATTTACCTCCATCTGATTAAAAATAGAGAAATACTTATTTACTTAAATCCTTAAATTGGATGAGATCTATGTTCAATATTATTGCCCAATTGATCGAGTATCTACCTGTACTTAGATGGCTCGCGCGCTCTGCTTACTACCAATTTAAGATAACTAATTAGAGATTAGGTACTTTAACTTCTTAACGTTGGCCCGCCGGTCCACGGAGTTTACTTGGTAGATAGAGTTGGCGAGTGGTGGCATTTCAACTTCTGAACTGTCAGCGATCAGTTGAACTCGTGTAGTGAGATTTAAATCAAACTTATAACTTTTGTTAATCCACGTGTATCCCATCAATCTTTTAACAAAGAGGTAATTTTCTCTCATTTATTTATTTTCACAGATAACTTGCATCACAAGTGTATAATATTTTTAGAAAATAATATACCTCTCATATCGAATTTTTAGGTCACATGTAATAGTATTTTTTTCTTTTTGTCCTTGTTAACGTTATAGTTCTGACAGCTATTTAGGAGCTTTTTAAGACTAGTATTTAGGAGCTTATTGGAGAGCCTTTTTAAGAATCTATTGAAGTATTTTTAAGTAACAACTTTTAAGCGACAACTTTAATGCACCATTTAGATTCGTATTGTAAATACGTAATTTAAAATAGTACTTAAATTAGTATCTTTGCTTTTAGAGCATGATCTTCGAATGCAATATTTTAAATTTGCAGTTTTTTTTTAAAAAAAAAAAAACAACATCTTTATCTAAAAGTAAAACAGTCATTGTACTGTAGCGCTATTGTTATAATTTCATATTACCTACTGTCTACAAATTGTACCAGCAATTTATTGAACAACATTTCCAACTCCATTGGAGAATTCAACAAGTTTTATCTCAAACAGAACTGTAACGTTAGGTTCAGGTCCCCGGCACATTGAGGGCTTTACTACATTCCATCCTTCACCAGATTGAGGCCACAGGACCATCATCAGGTTACGTAACAAGAAGGAGTGGTGAGATTAGTGTTCTGTTTTGTGATGGTGACACCGAAATAAAATAACTTTTGTATTTTATTTTCTTTATAATTATTTTGTGTATATATTTCTGGTATCTCGTAACATTTTTATATTTATTATAGCCACATAATTTTTTTTACTAATATATAATTTTTGATATTAAATAATAAGAATACATCTATCGTTATAATTTTTCAGTCACAAACTGATCTGTTATATTTTTTTTTCAGTATTTTATATTATTAGATATTTCGTAATATATAATTACCTAAAGTACTATTTATTATCGTAGTCATTTAGCAGCTGCATTTCCAACAATAGCTGCATTAGTAGATATGTATTTTTATTCAATTTACAATAAACAATCGTTAAAAATATATTTTTATTTTTAGCAATTTCTCTACCTTCCAAGTTTATCTGTAAGGACCTGTTCAGGGGAAAACGGAAGTAAACATTATAATATCAGTTGTAATTTGCTACAGATGGCGCCCATAACTTCCATTTTCTTCTAAAGTTGCCTCCTTTTTCCCGGAATAAGTTGCACAGAGCACGGGATTAGTGAGTGGTGTAATTCTATATCTCAAACTACAGGCAATCGAACCACACGCAAGAAAGTATCAATAAAAAAATCTCCGCATTAGCAACTAGCCGTAGGCAGCA
Source organism: Rhamnusium bicolor (assembly GCA_029963845.1). NCBI lineage: Eukaryota > Metazoa > Arthropoda > Insecta > Coleoptera > Cerambycidae > Rhamnusium > Rhamnusium bicolor. The sequence continues at coordinate 36,793 of JANEYF010000207.1, read as the reverse complement.
CCCTCTTGCCGCCCCTTTTTGCCCTCGGGATTAATTCCGAATGTAAAACAGGACGCGAGATTGTATCAATCGATGCAGTTATCTTGGATGAAATGAATTCTATCAGCTTCTGATCGCTTGCCTGTGATACTGCGATTTCTCGTGGATCTATTGTGGCGGTAACTTCCTTAATGTGCGACAGAGCGTCAGCCATGACGTTGTCCCTGCCAGAAAAATGTCAAATGTCTGACGAGAATTGCGCGATAAAGTCTAAGTACCAAAATTGTCTTGGCGAACACTTGTCGGTTTTCTGTCGTAAAACGAATGTCAGCGATTTGTGATAGCTGAAAATGGTGAATGCGCGCCCCTCAATTGCAAAAAGAAATCTTTTAACTGCCGAGTACGCTGCTAGTAGTTCGCGATCGTTCACACAGCATTTTCTCTGGGCGAAAGTAAGAGATTTTGCAAAGAAGTATATTGGTTGCCAAATACCCACCAGTTATTGTAATGCTGCTCCTATCGAAAAGTTAGAGGCGTCTACTATGATACAAAGTCGTGCACTGGCTACAGGGATGTGCGGGTATCTTGGCATTCGCAAGTCCATTTTTCAAATTGTTGAATGCTTTTTGTGTCACCATCAACAAGTTAGTTAGAGAATATCTTTTTCGTCTAGGTCTTTTAGAAACTCGTTCGGAGGCTGTTGTGCGTCAGTTGCACCAGGTATGACACGACAGTAGAAGTTAATTATATCTAAGAAACATCGTAACTGCTGCACGTTTTGCGGTTTGGGAAAATCCAAAATTGCTTGAACCTTTACCGGGAACGGGCTAGTATCTTCGATGTTGACGGAGTACCCTAGGAAATTCACTTGGCTATCGTCAAACACATATTTCCATTAACATTTTCGAAAAGTAACCTTAGGTCTTGGTGATGCTGTTGTTCGTCTTCGTCTTCTGATGCCACCAGGATATCATTCAAATATACTAACAAAGGTCAAGCTCGTAAGACAAAAAATGCTGAAACGTTTGTGCTGCGTTGCGTAAGCCGAATGGCATCGCGGTAAACACGAAAAATCCGAAATGTGTTGTATCCGCCGTTTTAGGTACATCTTCGGAGTTGATTTGTATCTGGTGGTCAGCCATAACGAGGTCAATGGTAGAAAATACGTTTTTACTAGCCCGTAGATGTGCGTAATTTTCTATATGTGGCAAAGGGTATCTATAGGGAATGGTTCGTGCATTCAAATTTTGATAGTCGCATAGGGTGGCTTTTTTAAGGACTATGTGTGGTATTGAGGCCCATTCACTCTTCGAATGTCGCAAGATTCCTCTCGGCATCAGTAGTTGGAATTCATCTTTTGCCGCTTTCGTACAGTCGGCGAGGTCTACAAGATATCAGTGGTCCAGGTGTCATCTTAACGTGGTGCGTCATACTGTGTTTCAATCTGCGGTGCATACTGTAGGGGTGTGTCATGTCGTGATATTCAGTTAACAACTTATGATAACTCTAGTTTATGGTTTTAATTGTAACCATATTGCTTGCACACGCACTGCCCGTTGCCGAAAGAGAAGTGACACTGTCTAATAATTACTAGTAATCCGTAATAATTTAAAAAGTCTGAACTAATAATCGCTTTATCCACATCTGCAATCACATATTTCCACTTGAACTCGCGTGTCAGGTAGAGTACACTGTTAGAGTGGCGACTATGGTTCCAACGGTTGATGCACGTCCGTTTATTGTTTGCATTGATGCGGGAAGGTGGTTTTCCAGAGGGTTTGTAAAAAACTGTCCGGAACAGTAATTTCTACCAGGTTTCTTAGGTCTCTGAGGAATTGTGATATGTCCTGTCGCCTATATTCTCACGTTAGAGTAGTCTCTTAATACACTGTTCTTGAGAGGTGAACAAACGTTTGATTAATTCGCCTGGAGGATTGTTGATAATTAAGGCACTCGTATGGGGTAGACCAGACACCAGTGCTATGTTACATGCCCAGAGATATTGAGTTCATCATCGAGAACGAGAAACGGTGCAATTATTGGAACTACTCATTCTCGATTGTCAGGCTAATCTAAACCAATAAGCCTGATATAGTCCTCCTCGACCATCAAACCAAGGTGATGTATGTCATTGAATTTTCGGCCCTTTCGATAAAAACATCATCTTGAAGGAGAAGGAAAAGTGGACCGAATAATACAAGTTCCGGTATTAGCTCCAAGTGCTGCACCCAAACTACTCGGTCAAAATCGTTGTCCTAATAATCTGTATACTCGAAGGGATAAAGCCTACGTTACTCTCGGAAGTGAAAACCATACCGGTCTGCCAAAACCCAGCCAAACGGCTAGCAGGCCAAATGCAGAAGGTGGTCATTCCGGGTTCTCTCCGTCTGCTTAGACACATGATTCTGGGATCTACAGCCACTAACTCTGCGGCATGTAGAGAGTAGCTGTAAGTAATTTACTGGTGCTTCACCTGTAAGGTTCGGAGTCCACGGGAGGACTATCCAGCGTCGGGCAACCAAAAAAGAAACCACGGATATCAACGTGGACTACCTAGCAACCCGAGGTATAAGGTCACCCATATATTTTATATGGATTATCTAAAACTTTACGCCTCCGAAGAACGCGAACTGCAAAACGCTCTTAGGCTGGTCGAAGAATACATGCGGGCAATTGATTGGACAAATGTGCAGTTGTCTACCTCAAGACGCACACGGAAGCATTTTAAGATATTTGGATGCCGTAAAGACCTCTACATATCTGGATGTGTAACAAAGGCACAACCAGGATGTCAAACAAATAAAAGACTTTCCCCGTAGTAAGTACAGATACCAACTCTGAAATATTTGGTCTTCCGAACTTTTGGGGAAGAACAAGGTGTCTGCGCTAACATGCTTGCCGCTCTGGTTCTGCTCTACTCCTTTGGAGTAATGAAGTAGACGGTAGACGAGCTGCGCCACTTAGACAGAGATATCCAAAAGATTATGAATATTTTCAGTAGTAAATTCATCCTAGGTCATCCGTTCCTCGTGTGTACCTCTCAAATCAACGAGTAGGCCGAGGACTCTTGGGCCTGGAGTATACGCATGGCAAAGTAGTATGGCATGTGTTCCATTTTCATCTATTTTTTGATTATTTTTTCTTAATAAATATTGTACTATAATAATCATAATTACCATTTAATTTAGTTTCATATTTGTATTTTTTATTCTTAAAATACCCGCTTTTTATTTTATATAGTTTTTATGTACACACATTTATACGTCGTCACAATGAGGTGGCTTTGGCGACTATTCCCAAGAAATCATCGTGACATTTTTGTCTTGTCAAATTCAAGAAGTACGCCATATATAAAATATCAACGCCGCTAATCTTTAATCCCCGCCTGCATATAGTGCTCGTTATTATTTAAGCAATTAATATCTAACTCTAATGTGTGTACCGTTTGAAGTGCTATTTAACATTTAAATCCTATTTCTTAGGACTTTCTTAAATGAGTAGTGTGTACCTATTACTTGTCTGTTGTCTCGAACCATAGCTTTTGATTTACCAAGATTAGAGAGCCCCCTCCGACGTGGAAGACTGGGATCCGCATAATTTACAGGTCGCTTTTTCTCGCCATCCCATTGCATATATTGTTTGCGCAATACAAATAGAAAAAATTACGAGTATAGTTCATTTATCTCTCGTGAGTTTATAAAACTAAATTTTCATTTTTGTTTTGAACGCATAAAAAACAGAATGTAACATCCTTAGGAGCTCAGATCCCCCTTGCGGTTTGTGAAACATCATGAAACTGTAGGAGTGGGGCAGAATTGTTCAAAACAGCAAAAAGAGCCACAGATGAACTCGGTTTTTTATTTGACACCAGGCAAGGAAATCGGCCAGGTGCTGATGTAGAAGCAGTCACTGAGTTTCAGCCAAATCACCTGAGAGCCTGAATCAAAGCTGCCGAACAGGAAAAACTGTTACGACAGCACATCGACAAACCCCAGTATGGTATCTCTATAGAAACATAGAAGCACTGGGTTTATCGGCCAGGCTGAAATTTGCCTTTCTAAGGTCAGCCGGACTTAAGACGGAGAACGAGGGATTCGTTACGGCCTGCCAGGATGATGTTACCAATACCTTGGTCTATCGTAGGCACATTTTAATTCTGTCGTATATCTCGGCGCTATATCTCAATTGAAGTATTTTGATTGGCTGACAGACGTCGGTCAACTGAGTGTCGTGATCAGGGTCGAAATTAATTAATTAAGTAGGGAGTGCCGAATTGTATAATACAATTAATTTAATTTATTAGCATGAAGCATGCGCGTTAATGATATTAGATTACAACATGTATTTCATTGATTTCATTATGTTCCTTACCGTACAATAACCATTCAAACCTACAGTAACCGTGTCTGGCCTGCAAAGGTTTCTGATATCAACTACGCCGGAATAGCTCATGCACTTACTTTCAATATGTCCCATATATGCGATTTTGGCCTACATCCACCGATATAACGCAGCGTTACGAGTGATATATTACCAGCTAAGATACTCGTATGAGGTGGGCTCGATACCAGAGCTGCCTTATGCCTCGTATATTGTCTCATTGTCGAAAACGAGAAATGTCACATTTATTGGAACTACTCATTTCCAGCTGTCAGGAGAATCCAAGCCAATAAGCCTGACAGTCCTTCTCTACCATAAAATCAAGGTGATGTATATCTTCGAATTTTCGGCTCCTGTCGAGGAAAACATCACTTTCAAGGAGGAATAGAGGATCAAATATCACGATCTCCGGTACGAGCTCAAGTGCTGTACCCAAGCTACTCGGTCTAGGACCGATTTACTCAGAGAGATAAAGCCTACACTGCTCTGGGAATTCAACACCATACCGGCGTGCCAAAAATCAGCCGAGTGGATGGCAGGCTAAATGCAGAAGGCGGTCATTCTAGGTTGTCTTTGTCTGCTTAGGGCACATGATTACGGAATCTACAGTCATTAACCTTGTGGGATGTGTGAAGTTCGGAGGCCACGGGAAAACTGTCCAGCGTTAGGCAACCGAAGAGAAATAGATTTTTAGAGGTGCAAAATTCGGATTGACAATCTCCTCGCGGTGCACCATAAACATGCGAAGGCAACTCTGTCTAACAGATGTCGATCATGAGGGCTAACCACCTTGATTCCAGCCAGCAACAGAGGAAGGGCCTCTCAAAATCAACCCCAACTGGATGGGGGTCAGAGACACGTTAGCGGGCCTCACCGGAACATCTCAATGGTAACTACCGCAATGAATAAGGACGATTTAGATGGACGAGGAAACTACGGGGTTACTCGCTGACCTGCTACGAGAGCAGCGAGCCTATGTGTAGAGGATACATGACGCTATTGTATGCACGTTGGCGCCAAATGCACCAAGAACATCGCGCCTTCTCTCAGCAACACCTGAGAAATCAAGTATCCTTTCTGCGCAGGACAGATTATGTAAGAGCACCTCGTTAGCTAGAAGAAGTGTCAGCCGCACTTCCACCGCGACAACTAGAATCTGATGAGAAAAATTTCGTAGAGTACACCAAAATATAATTGAGAACTAGGGTAAGCATTAATACCAGGACTACTCTAAAGCCACAAGAACTGGCTCGAATAGATGTAGTCATTGATAAGGAACTCCCAGAAGTACACACATCTGGGGAATTAACTGTGCCGTTTAAAACGCCCTGAAGCAACTGGTCCCCCGCGCGGGGGGGAGGGTTGATAATAAGGAGCGTGTAAAGCGAACCAAATATCATGATCTCTGATACGAACTCCAAGTGCTGTACCCAGGCTGTTCGGTTAAGATGGTCGTCCTTTTAATCGGTATACTCGGAGAGATAAAACCTAAGTTGCTTTTGGAATTGAGGACCATACTGGCCTGTCAAAAATCAGCCGAGTGGCTGGCAGGACAAAAGCAGAATGCGGTCATTCTAGGTTCTCTATGTCTTCTTAGGTCACATGATTCAGGGATCTACAGCCACTAACCCTGCGGGATTTGACGAGTGGCTGCAGATAATTTGTTGGCGCAACTCCCATGTGAATTGGAGCCATAAGAGTCCAGCATCGAGCAACCGAAAAAAAATCTTTATTGAGCAACAGCACAAAGAATCATTTACAGAGCAAAATAAATTTAAATTAAGTTACAAAAAACAGTTGAAAAATGTAAATGTAAAAAATTATAAAGTATAGATTATAGTACAACACTATAACGGGTGTAACATATACATAACATAAACAATATATATTATAAAATGTTAGGTACTTGATGATTCCGAAAAATAATCCACAGCCTTTTTAGCAAGCTCATTTAAGATATTAATATCACATAAGTGAAAAATCTTAAAGTTTTCGTACATAACATGCACTAGAGATTTTAACAGTGTATTTGTTCTAGCTCTATGAGTTTTAATCATCTCCAGATGATGCCAACTTGGTTGGCGAAATCTGCGTCGAGTGCAGTATATAGTTTTTGGTGTTTTGTGGAAAACTACGTCAGTACTAGCTCTATTATTATAAAAACAATATTTTGTCTAGATGCCAGTCTAGGTATGGAAAATTAAATTTGAGCTAGCAAGTCAGGACAGTCAATTTTGTTATGCAATAACTTGTATAATAAAGATAATGAAGCGCATTTCCTCCTTATATCTAAACTAATAATATTAAACCTTTCAGTCATTTAGTAATAATCTATTCCTCTTACAAGTTACTCACCGTCGAATTTAAATGCTAGATATTTTAATCTTCTTTGTGTTCACTCTACTGCCTTGTGACAATTATAAAATGTAGTTTGTTATTACCAGGTCTGAATTCGATATAAGTCATCCTGTAACTTCTGACAATCATCCAAAGTAAATGTTTCAGTGAATAGCTTCAAATCAACTAGCAAGAAAAAAGTTGGCGACACTGTATTTGAGAACTTCAGTCATTGATAAATAAAAGAAATAGCAGTGTACCCAGATTGAAGCCATGAGCCACATACTTAAAAGAATTATACTTTTTATAAGAAACATAATGTCTCCCTTGTAAATATGATTTGAAAAATTCTTTCATGTATTTCATCTACCTGTTCTTGATTATGTACTATTTCCGAAACGTATTATGCAAATATATTGACAAATTCATCACTGTATAACTTGTAATTTTTTTTAATTTTCAATTTTTCAAAAGTCATTCTTTATAAAAAGTTTTGCTTATTTTTAAAATTAAAAAGCCGCAGTCAAATATTCGAAAAATTATACAGGGTGATAAAGAACTTAAAAAAAGGCGAAACTTGTTCAAGAGTAAACTACCAATATTTTTCTTTTTAGGAAAAAAATGTCATGAACAATTGTTGTTCATAATTTTAAAACCAACTTAAGAATTTCATTGAAAAAATTGTTCAGAGAAATAGTTTCAAAATTTTACTAATAATAATTCAAAAGGCTTTATTTGTTCGTTACAAATTTTGATAAATCTAATATTTCACAATTGTATAAGCCATTTGAAGGAAGGTACAATTTTTTATAAACAATACATTTCTTTTTTAAAATGAAAAATAAAGGCATTTCTTCTCCTGTAACAAAGCATTTCAGCATTAACTTGAAAATATTGATCTTCAATGACATCCAGTTTTTTAACCAAATTCTTAATTTAAGTGTGTTCTATGATTACGAACAACAATTTTTTTATGAGATTTTTTTCTAAAAAGAAAAGTATTAGTAGTTTACTCTTGACCAAATTTCACATCTTTTTTAGTTTTTATCACCCTGTATAATTTTTCGAATATTTCATTGCAGTTTTTGAATTTTCAAAATAAGCATAACTTTTAATAAAGAATGACTTTTTTCAAAAATTTTAAAAGAAAAAAAATACAAGTATTGTGAACTCCATCCGGAGACACATTGTATAGCCATGTAGAAATTGAGATCTCAAATTATGAACTGGTAGATATATGCAGTTATACAAAACTACTTCCAATGGCTTTGAAAAGTTGGATAAAATTGATATAGATCTATAATTATTGGAAACAGAAATAATCTTGGTTTATTTCCACTGATACGGAAACATGGTTGTTTTTAAGGCGAGATTAAATAAGATTTGCATTGGAGCGACTAGAACTCATATAGAATCTTTGACAATAAATGATGGTATAGCATATGAACCTGACGTTAATTTGTTTTTTTAATGTTTTTGCTGCCACTATAATTTCTATTTCGGATATGGGTTCAGTAATAATATTATTTAAGTATTTCAAATTTGATATAGCATCTAGTGTTTCTGAATCAATAGATTCAGAAGGTAGATAAACACTTTTAAATTACCGAATATATTAGAATAGGTTCCGTGTAGGATTAATTTTCAAACAATACAATTCCAAGGATTCTAGACGATATATTTTTTGTATATACAAAGGACCAAAAGTTCTGAATATTAGTACTAATTGACAACTCAATATTTTCGACAATATAAGCAATATTTATTTGTTTTTTAATTACATGTCTTAATCTTTGAAATACTTGCAGACAATGCTTTTATGATTTTTCCCATAATTCTTTAAAAGCCTAGCTTTTTTCTAAATATTTTTAATAATATCTGGCGTACCAATTTGGAAATTGACGTTGATGGATTTTGTAAAGATTTTGTCAAAAGTTTGACACAATCTTTTTATAAAATTCATCAACAACCGAATTTACCTCTTTAAAATTCGTTAAACATGTCCAGCCTGTTTGCAGTAATACACACAGATTGAAAATCAGCCTTCCTAAAATTGTAACTTTTTTGATTTTTGTTTGTTCTGAATTGCGAATTTGTATAATCAATTTTATGAAAGCTAACAATCACGACTGCTTGATACGCGTCCACTAGAACGAGTGAAGCGTTATCACTAATTATTAAGCGGAAATATATGCAATTTTTCAAATCCGGCAGTTAAATTTAAAAAATCCTATTTTTTAAAGAGCCTTAATATTGAATTAATTGATATGTATGCGATTATTTATATACCTGCTCGATAAACAGTATTGTAGCAGGAAGCCGACGTAATTAAGCTTTTGTTATTGTCCTTGTTAATTATTTCATAATCCACATTATAGAACACTAAAATCAAGTAATCTATTTGAGTTCTGAAGTATTTTGTTGACGATCAAAATTTAGAAAATGCATAAAGTTTTTAATTACAGTAGTTTCGCTATCAACAATATCAGAATTAAGAAAATTATGTACAATGAAATCACCCATCACAACAACATTTCCGGTCTGTAAAAACTTAAGTTGTTCTAGAGATTCAAAAGATAATTGGAATTCATCAAATGTCCTTGTAGGTGGTGTATACAAGACTAATATACAGAATGTTTTATGATTTAAAAAGCACTTACAGGCTAACAAATCAATTTTTGGAAAATTTACATCGAAATATGAAGGACTAAGGATTTCTGCTTTAATATGACTTTTTAGAGGTAGTAAAATATTGCCATCATGTGTTTGTTGAATTGCATGGACGTTCCTATCCTTTCTGTAAACATAGTAATCAGTCGGAAATAATTCACTATCCACATCATCATGAAGCCAGGTTTTATTCAACGCTATTACATCAAATTCATATTCACTGAGATCTGAACTTTCTTAGGGCTCCTCTAGTTTAAATTATTGTTGATTTTTTTAAAGTCTTATTTTTATTAACGTTCTGGCGGAGTTTAGCACATTGCTATTCCACCAATCAACAAGGATAAACACACACACAACAACCATACCTTCAGACATCTGTCAAGTTCCGTAGCTGAGACTTAAATTCAGGAGAGATAGATAGTGACTAGCCGTGTTCTGCTACACAACAACGCTCCAGCCAACTTGTACTACCATTTCGGTAGTACTATACTTATACGCCACTATACTCCATGCCATAACTAGGAATCGAACCCAGGACACCTTGGTCTCAAGCTTAACGTATAAGCACTGAGCCGGTATTAGGTACACCACGAACATACTTAATGGTTAGATTAATTTCACCGATTGCTTTTCTGTTTTCTAATTGGTTTCGTAATTCTTGCAGATGTTTTCTTTGCATATAAGTAAGATCAGAGGATACTTTAGCAGTTGGATGATTTAACCTAACTTAGTATGTTTAGTACTGTGTCAGTACTATTTAAAATTACTTTTTATGGTCTGGGATTTTCTGCGATTTTACAAATACGAATTACTTTTTTTACTTTTTTTCAGAGGACAGATGTGAAATAACTGATTTTACTACTGTAAAGTCATCACGAATTTTATCTTGGGTGTTGGTTAACGAAGACTCTGGCAAGTTGAAAATCATAATATTATTTATTATCATTTTCTTTCTTCCATTTCAGATATGAATAGATCACAATCTGTTATTGATTCTCTGTTAGTAATGTTAATGGTACACTGGTACACCTGACACACTTTGAGCATCTAATTTATTGATGAGTTTTTCCAGCCTAGATTCCAGACTCTCGATCTTCTTTTGTATAATTATTGGTAATAAGCGTAAACCCGCTTGGTATACTTCACAGAAATATTTCAAAGTCCTTTTAGTTTTAAGCTCCAAACACTTTATTTCCGATACTGTTAGATAAGTGCAAACATAATGATATTTTTGCATGCATCCATTACATTCTCAGAAATTATTAGTGGTCACAACTTTATTGCATTTAAAGCAAATCATTTTACAGATTACATGTTTTTTTTTTGCTTAGATTGACAAATGCCATAGTTCTGCACATGCAGCACATGTACATATTTGTTAAGTGCAAGAAATATTAATTGTTATTTTTGCAATAACGGTGTAATAAATTGTAAAAAAAAGCTGTGAAACTGTGAGAGATAGCAAAAAAAATTGATGATATAATTATTGTATTTATTATTGTATTGATTATATGAACTTTTTTTGTTAAAATTAGCTAAGGAATACCACCCTGAAATATTTTAAAGTACTTAAGTTAATCCCTGTATATAAAAATATTATGCTAGCTATTATAATATTACTGACTATTAAAAAATGTATGTGCTTAATATTTATCATTAGCAGGATATGTAAATGAAATGTGAATTATATGTTACTATGGAGACTTTTTTGTCTCTACACTAATTATATATAACTAGGAAGCGGTATAAAACCACCCCTTCAATGAGTCGTAATCTGGACGGCCTCTTTTTGCTTGTTCATTTCCCTTTCTAATCAAATTGAAACGCCCTCTATTTCCTTTTTGACCTGTTGCAATTTGTAAAAGATTGTATACTGTACAAAATTCACCGGTCTAATGAAATAAAAGCTAAACGATGAATTTGTAATTGCAGCAAAAAAAGATAAAATGAAGTTAACTTACTGAAAAAAGTTCCAGGATTTATTTATCGTCAAAAAATTTAAATTATGCAAATAACCTAGATGCGAGCTCGTTTGAATAATTTGATAAGAGTTTTTAATAATTGCGGGATTTTACATATTTTCATAATATAATTTAAATGTGTAGTACTTTTTGAAGTGTCTGTTGAGTGACACATTTATATAATCTGCTAAATAATTTGTAAAATTAACTTATTTACCAGTTGACAACGGTGAAAGCTTAATTTAATATTATGTAAATGTATTTTTTTTGTAACAACAATTGCACCATAGTACTTGTTACCTACTGCGAATTGCATTTGACATTTTAATGACATACTTACGTTCTAGGAAAATGTAAATCTTTTGAAATATATCCGTATTGTATTTCTTATAATAAAATGCAATATTTTTCATATTTACATTTCATGTTTCAATTATATTCCAATTAGATGACAAATTTATTTTCCTTAAAATATTTATCAGTTAAAATAAATCATTTTTTTATATATTGGCTTTTTTTAATTTAATCCAGCCATTGCGGAATAAGAGTGCTATTTCCTTAGTCGGGAGCATCAATGCTCGTGGGGAAAAGTGAAGTAGAACAGCTAAGGGCGGAGTCTCTTCTTTGTAATAGTAAATTAAATTAAGTCAAGTAAATTCTTAGGTTTCTTTAAACTGCACTACGGAACTCTTGTTTAATCCCACACAAAAATATATACACGATGTTTATTTATGTTATCGTAACTAGTAATATATATAAAAAACTTTTTGTATGAAAACCTTATTCCTTAATAATTAACCTTCATGACGCGTACTTAAAAATATAAAAAAAGAAAAGTTAGAAGATAATATAGAAATAATTGAAAAAGTTAACAGAGGAATGGGATAAATTGGTCTGTCAAATTGAAATATCTTTGGGTTTAAAACAGGTCCCTCGATCGTTATAAGAGGAATACACTTTGTAATGAACCATCCTTTCATTACTGTAAGACACCAGCTAACCTGACCTGGCCGGCAAGAGAGACAGGAGATGGATGACGCTGCGTTTGCCCAGAACCTGCTATTCATTTCAGCACGAGTGGCCCCGTCTATTCCAGCCGAGATCGACTATAAAAGCAGCCCAGAAACCAATAGACACTGTAGACAGTAGACGGCAGTGGATACACAGACCTCTTTTACAGCGCGGTGAGCTGAAAGAAGCGCCTGAACTCACTCGGACCTGCCGCCGTTCGTCGTTACTGATAATAACCGGCTGAGCACATAGTGTGTGCAAACTCTTTTACAGCGCGGTGAGCTGAAAGCTGTGCCTGAACATACTAGGACCTGCAGTAGATTTGTAGTAACAACAATAACGAAGCTGAGTCCACGGCAGCCGTGTGGTCTGACATCCTCTTCAGCGCGTTGAGCTGGGGGAGCGTCGGTACTTAAACACCGGGGCCGGCATCCAGAAGCCCGGAGACGTCGTTTGCCTATCCACCCACAGCACCGTCTATCTCTCTCTGATGTTCCCGTCAAGAAGAATGTTTATTTAATTATTTAAATACCCTGATATGTTCACCACAGTTAAATAGAATAAAACCATTTATTTTACCAACTTTTTCCGACTTTAATTTATTAACAGTAACTGAACCCTGTAATTACATCTCCAAACCAGCTACCCAGGCAGTAGACGTTACAACTTCAATGTATTTTAGAATTTGATTTTGGAGAAAAACAATTTTTTTGATCAAAATGAGTAAGATGAAAATGTGTATCGTCATTTGGGCAAAAAAAAACACGGAAAGTTAAAAGGTGCGAAGAATCACGCTTTCGGAGGGATGGTAAAGGAAGATGATGGATTGTTAGAAAAAGAATTGATCCAGGAAATTTGCGACAGTAACGGAACGCCGCGACGCACAGTGGTTTATGTTGCGATATTAGGGGGACATTAGTCCCAAAACTGAAAACATGAAAAGTCAGCTATATCATCATAAAATGATAGCTAGATAGTTATTATGCTTATTTGCTTTCTATCGAAGCACATTATCAAGTTGATTATGGCTGGAGAGATAATCCTTTTGACACCAGTCAAAATATTCGTCAGTCAGTCAGTTTTTGTGCTCGATTTTATTATTTATTTAATCGAAGAATACAAAGTTTGTATTTAGTCATGTCGAATAATCTAACTGGTAAGTTTATAATATATTTTCATTATTGAAATTACAAATAGTAATATTTTAAACTTAATTTATTGAAGGCATGTTCCACTTTTTCTTTTTTTCGTTCAATTTCCGATTTTTTAAGCGTGCCATTAAAAAAGTACCCTCTATACCAAAACGGAAATATTTTTAAATGAACACACAATAATCTACGAAATTATTTCGTGCTAGCTAAAGGTGCGTAAGACTGCGTAAATATTTTTTTTTTTTTGGCAGTAACCACCCTGACTGTAAAGCGCATGGACCTTTTTGAACTTCTGAGAAGTAATGGTTGGCTCGCAAAAGCTAATACTTCAGAAGTAAGAGGGAAAATGGTCGAGTTTGTTAAAAAAAAGTTGCCTAAAACTCGGGAAGATATTATTAAAATGAAAATAAGTTTCTTTTCAAACAAAGTTATTAGTAGATGGCATTCAAGTGGAAGAAATAAAAAAAACTTTCTCAGTAGAAATTCTGCTTGGCTGAATCAGACAATTATTCATAGACGAAAGCAACTTATACCTAAAAAATCTAAAAATGAAACACTAACTAGAAAAAGTTTTAATAGTGTTAGCACCCGAACAAAAAGAAGACGTTGCCTAAAATTGTTAACCTTTTACAGCTCGGAAGAATTGGCATTTGCTGCTCGTATGAGTTACGTGAAAGATGGAAAAAGAAATATCGCCGAGGCAATAAAAAAAGTAACTACCGAAAGTAGTATATTCGTAAGAAAAGTAAAGGAGGATGACCACTCTCATTCAAAAGTAAAGCAATATGCACCGGAAGAAGCGTTAGCTTTAATAGTGGATACTAAAATGACAAAACCGCAGTATCTGAAGATTCGAAATGGAGGTATTAAAAGAAATTGTAACATATATCCAGCATATGAAAAAATCCTCAAAGCAAAAAAAAGAGTGTTACCTCGCAGATATTTTAATTTCCGAAAATATAGGTTGTGTGAGACTCCAAAGCCTTCTCGACCACATTGCCCATCGACTAATTATTGTACAAAAAGAAGTGCTAGAAAAAGTTTTGCTTGATAAAAAGTTTTTGTCTATTGAACTCATTTATAAATGGGGCTTCGATGGGAGTTCCAGTCATTCAATGTATAACCAAAAATTCTTGAATCAAAATTCAGATTCAGATTTATTATTGACATCTATAGTTCCTCTACAGATGAAGAGTAAATCAAACATAGTAATTTGGCAGAATCCCCGTTGTTCTTCTACTCGTTATTGTATACCAATAAAAATAGAGTTCATAAAAGAGAATCGTGATGTAGTTCTTCAAGAAGACCAATACATAGAGAATCAAATTTCATCCTTAATCCCGACCCGAATTAACATTCACGGAAAAGTAGTTTTAGTACATCATAAATTAATGAAAACCATGATAGATGGAAAAATAGCCAATAATTTATCAAATAATGTCATCCCAAACTTGTTACATATGTAAAACTACGCCAAAAGATATGAACAACTTAGACATGATACTAAAAATGCCCATCAATAATACAACGTTTCAATATGGACTTTCGATATTACATGCAAATATAAGATTTTTCGAATGTATTTTACATATTTCATATAGGCTAGACTTAAAAACTTGGAGAATCCAAGGCGTCGAAAATAAACAAATTTTTCAAAGGAGAAAAAACGATATAATTCAAAAATTTAGATCGGAGACGGGTCTTCTGGTTGACATTGTGAAGCAAGGCAGCGGTAACACAAATGATGGGAACACTGCTCGTCGTTTTTTCAAATATCCAAAACAATCATCTGACATCACGGGCGTGGACGAACATCTAATTCACAGATTTTCAGTAATCCTCCAAGCTTTATCGTGCGGCTACAAAACTGATCCAGTCAAATTCAAAAAGTACGCTCTAGATACCGCAGAACTGTTTGTTGCTTTATATGGATGGTATAAAATGCCAGCAAGTATCCACAAAATTTTGATTCATGGAGCCGGTCATGGATTCCCTTCTACTTCCAATAGGAAAGTAATTTAATACTTATTTTATACGTAACTTAACTAGTAATTTTTATACCTTATTATATTTACTGATATTTTCTTGACAGACAATAAAGTCGAAGTTGATTTTAGGTCAATTAAGTGAAGAAGCTTTGGAGGCGCGACATAAAGAATGTCGCTTTTTCAGGCAACATAATGCAAGAAAATCGAGCCGAAAAAACAATATAGAAGATCTGTTACATGCACTGCTACTCTCATCTGATCCTGTAATTTCTGACATTAGACCTATGCCCAAAAGAAAATTAACAAAACTGTCCAACCAAGTCATCAACCTTCTAGACACTGCTAGCTTTGTTCACAACTCGGGTGATATCGATTCTTCATCTGAGAACGACGACAGTGACTAATTCAGATTTTATTCATTAGTCATTAGTCATTAGTGTGGTTAAAATCATTGCCATTTTATATTTGTCAAGACCTTTCTTTACGTTTATAGTAGTACCAGGAATAATGCTTACTTATGTTCTTAGTACCTACTTATAGTCTAGTAGATATTTAAGAGTTCTTATTTGTTTGTCCTAATTTTTTTTGGCAAATCTGTCCCCGTTTCCTAAACTTGTTTTAATTGTTGTTTTGAAAAACTTTCGAAATCTGTTCTTTTTTTAAATTTGATTTGTATTAGAAATTAATTTAGTCCCCTTGAACTATGATTTTTAAACAGAATCTTTGTCTTTTGCAAACGCATCTTTGGTGGCATCACACGTTTTGTAAGTCTGTCTCTGTATTTTGTTACTTGTAAAATTACCTTTTATTAATTTATAAAAACATTTTAGTTCAAGTCGGCTCATATATAATAATAGTTCATGTAGAGATATATCACGATACTTAACAAATTAATATATTTTCAATTATGTATTTAAAAAAATAAAATATTTATTTTTTTTATTTGTACCCAAGGTGCTTTATTAAAGATCTAAAAAAATACAGGCATTTAAAAGGCAAGATTATAATGATTTTGTTTATTTAAATACTTTGAATTCTAAAAAAATGTACTTAATTGAGATAAAAAATAAATCAAAAGAATATAATAATCTTTTTAAATTAAATATTATTTATTTTAAGTTTTATTGTTAAATACAGAAAAAAATAGGTATTTTATTCTTCAATCCCTGAATTAGCTTGCTCCGCTGCTAATGGATTTAAAAGAGGTTCTCCATATTGAGTGATTTTCGCGAGAAAATCAATAATTTCTTCTTTGAACCTCTTCCTGTCCAGTTCTGGCACCTGATCTGGCCCGTGTATGAAGCCGATTAACGCATCTCGGCTCATTTCCCGCAAAGCGGGTCTAAAATATCTATCGAATGTATTGATCATAATCTGCTCTGTGCGACTTCTTTCGGATATAATATATCTGTTGTTATTATTGCTATTATTATTTAAAGACATTTAAATTGTCAGTTTTTGAACGCTACACGAAAATTAGTAGTTAATGACAAATTCTTTTTTTGACATCCGTCATCACTATGGCAACGAGCAGTCAAGGCACACCTTAACTGTATTTCGATAATAATTGTGTTTTGGTCGAGCAATAATTAATACAAAAAAAACCATATATGTATATCCCACCATCCTGTATATTATTACCAAATAAATCCGCCTTTCACATCATCATAAATACGCTGAAAACCTTTCTATCTTAATATTAAATGAATTAGAAAAATTAGTTAGAAAATATGTTTAGCCTGCCCGCGTGTCCCCCCTAATATCGCAAAATAAACCACTGTGCGACGGTGTTACAACCGAGAAGGTTTGGAGTATTTCGGGAAAGTTTTCCTCGTGCTTTGCGATAACTAGCGCAGATCATTCTAGGGAGTTTTCATTTGGTGGACATACGTATTGGCAGGGAAGGTAGTTACAAACCTAATTCCAATTTATTAACTTTTATTACCTATTTGTACAATACTAAATAATTATGGGTACTTCAAGTATGGTATAGTATATATACAATATTTACAAAAATATAAATACAATATACTGTGTGTAAAACGGCTTATGTATCCAAATGTTAACAAAGACCAATTGAACAAACGAGATGGAAGTAACAGTGTAAATGTATTGTAGCTGGCTGGTGGGGCATAGACTGAGCCTGTCCCTATATTCGCTGGGTGTGTCTTATTCTATCTCATTTTATCCTAGTTCGCAGCCATCGCTCATATTCTTTTTTCTAACTGACCACATTTGGTGGTATACATATGGTATAGGACATAGTGTTGCATTATTTATCCTGTTGGCAACGTAATTCGCTAGGCAACGCGTCGTCCACAGCTGCAGATGTTCTGCTACTCTACTAATTACTGATACTTTCCCAGTGAGGCGTGCGTTATGTTTATTTAATAATTTATTTTTTTAAAAATTCATCTACTGTGTCTATCGTTTGTTTAGTGTGTGGATATCATTACATATACAGTAAAAATAGACAAAAAACCTGTTTAACATTCTTGATTGTGCTTCTTAGTATGATTTTTTATTTTTCTCGCACTTTGCGATATCTGGCGCGGAACATTTTAGGGAATTTTCATTTGGTGGACATAGGATTGGGCATGGTAGGTAGTTACAGATAAACCAAATCGGGCATACTAATTTACAAGTTGAAAAAAGTTAAACCAAGAATGAGCGTGGAGAGATCCACTCAGGATATCGAGGTCACACTCGATGCAATTTTAAGCCACAAGTTGAGAGCAAGGCTAAATAAATGGAATTTCAAAGAGAAACGTCATACAGTGCTAAGAACAGTTGCGCCCAGTCGAAGAGTATCTTTTTGTTAAAGATTTCAATAATGACCTCATGACATATTAATTTTCTACTGCAGCGTTACAAGTCAAGGTGACTTATTGTAAGTTTTGTTTGTAGTAGAGAACTTTTAAAATGTGACAAATGCGGTAACACAAGTATATCGTTAAGCGATTATGATGCGATTTATCGAAGGCTATAAATAGAATCGATAGGGAAAATAGAAGTCGTCGTCGATCATCCGTAGTTAGCAAAAAATCCAACCATAACCTGAAATAGACTCGTGAGTTCCGTACCGAAGCTTCTTAGTATTCTGAAGGTTACTTCTAACGATTGTCTGCCCAGTCAAAAGGACAATTTTTTTGCAGCGATCGCCTTAAATTTTTTAACTTGAAGACCGTTTGGCCCTAAAGAATTTCATAAATTCACATTCAATTTAATTTGAGATTTGTTTGATTTGAAGTGTTCTAACTTTAAAGCGAACTTGTTTTATTGTAGTCCTTCTGAGATTTATTGTTAGTTTGCATTGCTAAAAAAACTGTCAGTGTCACCTAGAAAAATAAAATGTTTTTGACAGCTGCCAATGTTATGGTGATTTCCATTGGTTGCACTAGTGCGCGTTGCATGTGTCTGGTTTTTTCTGTAATTATGTCTTAAATTAAGACAGAGATACACTCAGTACATCCTAGTGCAACCAATGGAAATCGCCATTAGTGTCATTTGGACACCTTTCCCGTTAATCTCATTTTGACAGTTATAAAATAAGTTATAGAGAAGTTCTGGTTCCCAACTTTTGTAATTATTATAACTTTTTTACTGTAAAAATACGTGTAGCTAAGAAAAATACTAAATGCCTATTACCATTTAACAATATAGCAACTTCCACTGCTTCCTTTTCGATTTGTGTGAGACGTAATAAAAGTATTTTAAGCTTTCTACAATAGTTTTTTGTTCTCAGAATTCCTAATTAAAAGTAATAATAATAAAATAATAATAAATGTCTTATTTTTTTCCCTCATTTTACAAATGTATAAATTATACACATAATTATATCCTATCAAATTTAATGAAGTAACTATAATAAAAAAAAACGCACATACAAATATAAAGGAAAAAAATCATGGAGCGAAATTCAGATTTGTGAACACTGATGTCTGCTCTTTCATTTAACTCCGACAAGTAATAAACACAAGATAAGTACTATATTAAGTTAACTTAATTAGACACGCAATATTTTATTATTTTTTAATTTTGAATTACTTGTAGTGATGGAATATAAGATAAAATAAATTATTTCGTTAATTATTTTGTTTTCTAAGCAACATCGCTCCCATATAAACTCAGCTCACTCAAGGAATGTGTATTGAGTAATATTAAAACTAAATCCTAATGTTTATGTCGTCCATTTTTTCTGTAATATGGTAAAATGAATAAGACAAATACGATGATTAAAATAAATATGATAAATAAGATAAATGAAATATACTCGTATGAAACAAATTAAGCAAATGAGACAAGTGAGATAAATGAGGCAAATGAGGCAAATTAGATAAATATGATAAATACGATAAATGAAATAAATAAAGTGAATAAGATAAATAAGGTAGAGAGACAAATAAGATAAACAAGGTAAATAGGATAAAAAAGATGAATAAAATAAATAAAACAAATAAGATAAGTAAGGTAAATAAGATGAATAAGACAAATGTGATAAATGAAATAAATACGTTAAATAAATAGGATAAATGAGATAAATGTGATAAATAAGAGAAATAAGATAAATATGATAAATTTGACAAATAGGACAATAAAGAACGCATTCAAGAAGGGAACAATAATGTTGGAATGTTTATTTATGTATCGCAAATTTAAAATTTAAAAGAATCGGCCTTATCACTAATTATTTCCGTAGACAACTAGTTTTTTTTAAATCTAATAAAAATTATTAACTAGAACGTTTTTTTACTAAAAGTAAAAATTTTCTTTTAGCATTAAAAAAAATTAAATAAAAAGTATTGAAAACAAACTTTTACATCTGTCAATAAAATTGCAAATAAGAACTTAACGAAAAAATAAAATATGACTCCCCCAGAAAAATGGCTGGACTTTATTTCCTAATTCTTTTTCTTTTTAAATATTTCAATTTTACAAGATATTAATTGCGTTTTGGAATTTTAATGTTAATTTAGTAAATATTCTCGCCGCGCCGTGCTGCCATCTGAATATGTTAAAATTTTTTAGAATTGTTTCCGCCTTATTATAGCTGCCCAACAAAATATTATGTAAAGTGGAGGAATTATTATAGTTGAATATGGAAATAGTTTACGATATCAACTGCACAGAATTTTTCATTGTTTTAATATTACCTTTGTTTATTCATGCTTTAAATAAATATAATAAAAAAAAAATCAATCTAAATTTCTTAAAAATGTAACGGATATGGATACAATAAATTAACCTTATATAGATAACAATTTGAAAAAATGCGATCAGCTAATAAAATAGTAGGAGCATTTTGTGAAATGTCAGATTTTTTCATTTCAATTGTAAATTTGCGACACATAAATAAACATTTCAACATTCTTGTTTTCTTCTTGAATGTATTATTTTTGTCTTATTGTCCTATTTAACATATTTATCTTATTTATCTCATTTATCCTATTTATCTTATTCATCTTATTTATCTTATTTATATTACTTATCTTATGTATCTTATTTATCTTATTTATCTTATTAATCCTATTACTCCTATTAGTCGTATTTATTGTATTTACCTTCTTTATCTAATTTATCTTAATTGCCTATCCATCTATTTTGTGGAATTAAATAAGAGTTCCTTAGTGCAGTTTAACGGAACCAAGAATTTGCTTGACTTTATTCGCTATTAAGTCAGGCACAGACATGCAGTATTCAGCGAATCGCGATTATTCACCATTCGGCGGGCAACTCGGTAGATATTTGTTTATATAGCGAGCATAGCTATACACACATAATATGGCGTAGATGCCGAAGATTGTTCGGTGTGGGAACAACGATTAACAAACAACAATTAACCTACGAATATTTGTATTGAAAATGAATAGTGAAACAATGATAATTAATGCTGCTGCTTTTGTAATCATGAGGTTCCTATATGCAGTTAATGAGAAAAAATAAGTCTAGAAGAAGAAGAAGGTGGTTGATGGTATCACTTAATCAAAGCAGAGAAAGGTAGGTATATCACCTCTATGTGAAGTTATTTTATTTGGTAATCTATTTAATAATCTGTATTTAGGTAGATATTGAACTGAAATGAATTTGTTGAAAGAACCATCTGGCCTATTTGAAAACTTCTGTTGGATGTCATTTGAAGATTTCGAATATCTTCTTCAAAAAATAGAACCAATGAATTCAAAAAAGATCTTCAAAAAATATAACCAATGATTTCAAAAAAGATACAAGATGGACAAAATCTATTCCGGGAAAAAAAACGTTTAGCCTTAACTTTGAGGTTTCTAGAATCGGGAGACAGTTTTAAGAGTATATATTATTTGTTCAAAATTTCAGCACAACTTGTTTCCTCCATAGTTCCAGAAGTATGTAATACTTTTATAAAAGTACTCAGTAATGTAATACAGGTAAACATTTACATCTTTATTCCTTAATTTTATAAAAAAGTTAAATTTTTACAAAAGAAACATAGAGTAGATACAAAATTTTATCGAAAAAATCGTATAACAATATCTTAAACTTTCAAATGGTGGCTCATTAGATTAAGAACACTGTGGAGTTTCTTCAAACGTCGCAGAACTTTGATAGGGTGATGGTGGTTGCGAAGGTCCAGTAGCAGGGGTAGTTGAAGATTGCTGTCAAATGATGTTTGAGAGGTTGATAGATAGATAGATAGATCTTTATTTAGCACTGTCTGCTACATAGATACATAGATATTTAATTAAACCTAAATAATCTAACCTAAGTAATATTACTATTTCTAACACAAAAAACAAGCAAATAAAAAGTAATTGTATCCGAAACTACTAGAATGAGTATATAAAATTGTAAGGTATTCGAAATATATTCAGACTTCAGAATATTTTACTTAATTACTTGTGAGATATTTACTTACATATTTATTAAATGTTTTTACACTTGGTGCATCCTTTATATCAGTTGGCAGAGCATTAAAAAGGCGAAGTCCTTCATTAAATAATGAACCTTGTAAAAAGGATTTTTTGACACACTCAACGTCATAGTGATTTTTCCGTCTGGTATTGTAACTATGTATGTCTGTACGTTTCTTTAGATTTTGTAGATAGATCGGTACTTCTTCTCTACTTATTTTATATATTAAAATTAAATTAGCTCTTTTAATGCACTGCTCAACTGATAACCAATTTAGCCCGTTTAACATAGATTTCACAGGAGTGTAGATGTTACATTTTAATATAATTCACATTGCTTTATTCTGCAGTATTTGCAATCTACTTATTTCATGAGTATTACATGCTATCAAAAACCATGCGCAATATGTAAAATGTGGATAGACTATGGTGTTATAAATCAGTAATTTACTCCACTGTGATAAATTATGTGATATCCTATGAAAAAATCCAATCTTCTTTCCAATTTTTTTACATATGTAATTCATTTGATGACAAAATGTAAGTTGTGGATCTAACATAACTCCTAAATATTTAATTTGCTTCACGATTTCAATCGGACACTCATTAATTTTAATGACATAACTATTAGCTAAGTATTTATTACTTATAGATTTAGAACCTAGGACCATAAGTTTAGTTTTATTTGAATTCAATTTGAATTTATTACTGCATAGCCAGTTATACAATATATCAAGCTCGCTATTAAGAATTTTAGTAGTATCATTAAAATCTTTACCAGATACAGTAATTACAGTGTCATCAGCAAACAAATTTACAAATGAATTTTTTAATACGTACTGAATATCATTTACATATGTAATAAAGAGAAGTGGTCCTAATACACTACCTTGTGGAACCCCATACGGACTATTTATGTTACTTGAAATTTTATTACCAATTTTAGTTCTGTGGTACCTATCCTTTAAATAATCCTCCAACCATTTGAGCACTGTACCTTTTACGCCATATCTATCCAACTTTTTTTACTAGTAAACCTCTGTCAATTGTTTCAAAGGCCCGCTTTAAGTCCACAAACACACTAAGCACTACTTTTTTCTCATTTATGTTCTTCCTCCATTTCGCGCAAATATATTGTAGAGCAGTTTCACATGAATGATTTTCTCGAAAACCTGATTGATTGGTACTTAATATGTCATTTCTATTCAAATGTTCTCGTAACTGATCACTAACTACTATTTCTAAAATTTTGTCCACAACTGGCAATAAATTTATTGGTCGACACTGTTCAGGTTTTATCGGAGATGATACCTTTGGAATCGGTATTATCATACTAATTTTTAACATTGATGGCACACACCCTATTTCTAACGACTTATTAATAATATTTAAGAGCGGATAACCGATAACACAAAACAAGTCTTTAAGTAATTTAATATTAAATCCTTCATCACCGGTACTTTTATTTTTCATATTAAAAACAATTTTCTTTAATTGACTAAAGTTAATTTTATTAAAAGAGGTAAATTCACTTTGTTCAGCATTTATTGCTATATCTGAATCAAACTGTTTGTCGTCAATACTGTCTGTGATACTCTTTATACTTTCATAATAAAACATATTGAAATTTTCCACCGCCACGTTTGAATAATTATCAAAAATAATGTTTTCCGCATCAAACTCTTCCTTCTTCGTCTTACCAACTAATTCCTTAATAGTACGCCACATCTTTTTACTATCACCCTTACATTCATCAATATTCTGTTCGTAGTATTTTGATTTCTCTTTACGTAATATTTTTGTAACTTCGTTTCTCGCTAACCTGTATTCTTCCCAATCGCAGTTTAATCTAGTTAATTTATACTTCTTGTCTGCTTTATCTCGTTCTTTCTGTGCCATTCTTACATTTTTATTCATCCATGGTTTGTTGTTCAGCATCACTTTCTTCTCAGGACATATTTTATTAATAGATGTCATGACATTATCAATAAAGTTTGTATACAGTATGTTTACATCAGTAGAAGTATAGTCCCAGTTTTTCGATATTAACTCGACTATTATTTTCTCAATATTCTGTCTATTAAGGTCCCTCTTGTATATCAATTGTTTTTGTGCCTCCATGTTTTTGATTGTCATTTCTATACCTAGGGTACAATGCTCTGACAACTTTGAAAAATTTCTTGGCAGCTCTTTCATATTGAAGTCATTGGTGATGACTAAATCAATTAGGGTAGATGAATTATTGGTAATTCTAGTGTCTTCTTCAATTATCTGTTTAAAACCTGAATCCATTATAATAGCTCTTAACCTTTTAGCATTGACTGCGTCACCTTTAAAGTTTATGTTAAAATCGCCCAAAATACTTGTTTTATTTTTGGATACTATATCATTTTTAAATATTTTCTCAAAATAATTTAAGAATTCATTACAATTACTGTTTGGTGAACGATATATACAGATACATATCATGGACTGTCTACTAAATTGTAACTTTAGCATTACCGACCAGTAATTTTGGTTATTAGCAACAATGTTGAGTGCCTCCGTATTTCCGCCTTGTTTTGTATATACTAGTGTGCCTCCCGTATGTCGGCTATTTGAATGAGATGCTACATAGTTATAACCTATAATATCCAGTTCACTTTTTTCTATATCTTGTGTAATATGGGTTTCCGTTAAACATACCATTTGAGGATTTTTCTCATACATCAAGTGTCTAAGTTCCTCTATATGAGATGTAAGCCCTTGAATATTTAAGTATAAGCATAAGGCGTTTTGAGAGACCACGGTATCTTGCTTTATTTGCTATATGTATTGTATTCTTGTCCTCGTATTCTCTATAGTTCTTTGGTAGCATGCACATTGTTTATCGAACACAGTGTGATTGTATTGTATATCTTGAATTTTTAAAACATTACATGCATATTTGCAATTACTACATTCAAATGTGTTCGATCGACACTCATCACTTTTATGATTTCCACTACATACCGGACATGTATAACCTTCTTGTTTGCAATGTTCTGCTTTGTGACCAAACTTGCAACATTTGAAGCATCTTAAGACACCTACATATTCGTATATCGGATAGCTCTCCAGTCTACAAATACTCTTTTTTTACTAATAAGTTGTTTAAATGTCTCCGGTGATAACTCAAGTATAACGTTATGTACTCTCTTGTTTCTTGGAATAAATTTTTTAACAAAATTCATCTCAAAATTGTTTTGTTCGACCGTATCTACCTCTCTCTCAAAATTTTGTCTGTTAACTTTATTTATAAATTCAGTTTCACTATTTAAGTGTTTTTCTTGTACACCAACTATCAGTATTTTAGGTTTTCTTAATTTGGGTATTTCCACATGATAATTTTCCGACAATTCATTACCGCAATATTTTGAAGTTTTTGCAAAGATTTCTGATTGTTACACTCTATAAGTACGCTGCCTTGACTTACTGTTTTCATTTTTGTGACCGCTACTGATATCTCACTGGGATTTATTTTTTTGTGCAATTTAATTTTTGGTTATACTACTGTTCTGACTATTATCTTTTGGTTTAATTAATAATGGTGGGTTTTTACCCTTAACTACATCTGACCATTTCCTACTACATTTGTTCTCATTCAAGTTTAAACTTTCAAAGTTTTCACCTAATTTTGAGGTAGTTTCAATTAATTTATTTGTTTTTTCTTCAATCCTCATAATTTGCCTTTTTAAGTTTAGTTTTTCATCTATATTCCCTACACATTCATCACAGAACCAGATAATATTATTGCAATCATTCAACGCTCTATACACAGTGTCCTTTACTTTCACACAGCTGGGGTGATACTTTTCTTCACATATTTTACATGAAATTACTTTAGTATTTACCATGAAATTGTCCGAACATCGAACACATACCTGTGTACTAGCCATCGCGGTCGCACAATATTGCACTGTTCATGGTGTACTATTTTGCATTGTTTATGGTGTACCAAGTCCACAATAAAAACTAGATATTGTAAGGCTTTACACTTATTGTACCTCTTTACAACACCGCTGGGTAGACTTTTATCACTTTACCACTTTATCACTTTACCACTATTTGGGTTTTCCTCGGTGCTTTGGCACTCGGGAGCTCTGCCTTTTAGGTCTGCACTCTTCAAAGGTTTTAACTAAACTAATGATGAAAATGGACTGCCTTGCGGGTAGGCAGAAATAAAAATAACTAAATTTTGATTAGTTGGAATGGTCTGCTGATATTTAGTGGCATGTTCGGATGTAACTAAATTAGACATTTCAAATGTCAAACTCCCAAATTTACACTGCATCCATTTTATGAGATCAAAGGTGTACAAAATTTCATTTTACATCAGTTTTAGTTAAACGCATACACACACCCACATCTATATCGCATTTAAATTTATTGTGAAGCTGGGCAGGTGATCTTAGAATGAATTACTTGCGGAAAATTTTAGTTCGCTGTGATATAGTACCTGTAAAATATTAACACTTTTGTGTTAACATTTTGCTCAAATGTTATCAATATCATTTATCAAACAAGATAATAATCAAACACTACTTATCTTTTAGATAATCTTGAATATCTCCGTAATTATTCAATTTAGAGTTTTAATGTTTGAATGATTTATGTGCAGAATTCAATAGCTTTTCAAATTCCAAAAAAATACACCATTGCATTAAAAATAAAGTTGAACTCAAGTAACTTTAAAACTCTTCACCCATCGAAAACTTGCTAATGTTATCTATAAAGACCGCATCTCAGGTAGTCATTCCAATTACAGTCTTACATACAACTCGTAGAAGTAATAAAATGGGAATAAATATTGTGAAATGCTTCTCTCTTTTTATTTTATTGTATATTATTAATTTCTTTCAAAATACAACACATTTATGTGCTCGCATTATTAATTGAAACAGTTTTCCTTAATTAAACCCATATGAATTACCTACAACTAAATAACAAAGCACTAAATTAAATGCAGATTTTGTACGATTGTAAAAAACGGCTGTTATAAATTTGAAACGTCTATAATATGTCGCAGCTCAAAAAATAAACAAGCAGACACACGTGTAAGACAGAACCCCCACTACCAACATTCATCACTAAAGCTGCAAATCGTTTCTGTGTATCATGGTCGTAGAGTACAGATGTACTTACTGTCGCAGGAATTCACCTTGACCACGAAACTCTTTCTGCAGTCCAGTCTATTATTGGCTTTCGAGTTGTGTACACGTTAAGTCATTTGGGCGTATTGCATATTGTTTTTGTGTTTTTATTTTATTTGTTGTACTGTATTGTTGATATTAATTTAATAATAAAGGATGGCAGACGTACGCAGGGGTAGAAAACGGCCATTTGCTGAAAAAAATGAATAAGTTCATAGGTGAATTCCCAGATTTATTCTATGATGGTGCTAAAATAATTGGTAAAGTGTGCGAGAAAGATTTGATGTGCTGGGATAAACGTGATTGTGGACTTCACGTAAATAGTGTACACCATAAAAATAAAAAAAATGGCGTACCTTCGACAACACAGTTTATGTTTGATTTACTATTAATGCTGATTGCCTGTGATGTTCCGCTGTACATACTCGATAAACAACCATTTCGAGAGTTCTGGAATAAATACAATGCCCAGGTGAAGGTAAATAAGATGAAATGTGAATTAAAAAATACACACCTGTGGTTATTTGTTGATGAGACAACAGATTGTAAAAAAAATCTATTTTAAATGTTATAGTACGAGTACTGGACCCTCTTAAACCGACAGTTCCACTGTTACTAGCTAGCAAAAGACTAAGTCAGTGTACTAGCGAAACAATTACCAGGGTGGTGCTGGAGACGTTAGAAAAATTTGAACTGTCAAAAAAAGTCAAGTGTTGATATTTGTGACTGATGACGCCGTGACAATGCGTTCGGTAGGCCGTTCTTTGCAAGAACAAGGTTGTACGTTTATACATGTTACGTGTAAAGTGCATGCTTTACATCTTGTGGCAGAAACTATTCGAAAAGGTTTTCCAGAGGTAGATGTATTAATAGCAAGTACAAAAAAGGTGTTTCCTAAATCTCCTAAACGTCTCCGTGCATTTTATAGCAAGTGTCCCGGTATTCCTGAACCACCACAGCCGATTCTTACACGTTGGGGAACATGGTTGCAGGCAGCTTTTTATTATACTGAATATTTCCAAATAATA
Organism: Rhamnusium bicolor; assembly: GCA_029963845.1. Classification (NCBI taxonomy): domain Eukaryota; kingdom Metazoa; phylum Arthropoda; class Insecta; order Coleoptera; family Cerambycidae; genus Rhamnusium; species Rhamnusium bicolor. The sequence continues at coordinate 8,230 of JANEYF010000207.1, read as the reverse complement.
AAAGCTGTGATGCTACAATTCAATCCAGATGAGGCTACAGCTATTAAGGAAAGCCAAACAAAATTCGAAGATATTTCCGTTGAAACAGCTTTAACAATATTGCGAAGAACTATAAACCATTACATGAAAGTATAAAAAAATTAGAAAGCAGTGCGTTGTCGTTAGCGGAGTCTCTGCAAATAGTGGACGAAGTAAATCTACTGCTACACACTATAGGTGACGCAACAAATGAGTGCATTAAAGAAAAGTTAGCAAGTGTGTTAAATAATGACACCGGTTTTACCAAATTAAGACAAATATGTGATGGTGCAGCACCAGATCCATTAAGTGCGTTCAAAGACTATTTTACGTATGCGTGTATTACATCAGTTGATGTCGAACGGTCGTTTTCAAAATATAAGAATATATTTTCACCAAAGCGAACATCACTCATGGAGACAACCATAGAAACATACCTGATGCTGCAAAATGACTACACATCTTCTCCAGTTTGTGATAAGCAATCTAGTTCATCAAGCTAGTTAAAAGGGTAAGCTTTACATACATTGTTATAAATTGTAACAGTTTATTGTTTCTCGTATTAGTTAATCTCGTGTACGCCACTGTCCCACGGAACATTTTTGACAGCCCTATCCATCACGAATGGAGACACGTGTAAGATTACGGTCCCGTCGATTAGCACTTTGCAATTGCATTTCGATAGATAGCCTTGAGGCGTTTTATTGTGTTCTTGTGAAAAAATATCTTGACGCATTCCTTCGCGAAATACCGTCGACCGGTGAATACAAAACATCTAACTGTGACGTACAAAATGACAACAAAATGGTATTTGTGTTATGTGTACTTTGGTACCCTTAAGTACAGCTGCAGTACTTTGAACTTTTATGTACGGTACGATTTCGAGCGCAAGTTCCTGTTTTAAAGTGTATGAATACCACTTTATTCTATCAGCGGTACGATAGAGCTAGGATAACTCAGTGAAGAATCGGAATGTCCAGGCGGTCTATGTGTGTGGTTGTCGGTTGCGTAGCAATGGACAACTTCACCTTACCTACTGAAAATGATTCTCGGTGTATGACCAGATTTATTATTTATGCTCTAAATAAAAATCAGACTTTCAAGTTCACTTACTCTATTTTATTTAAGACTGACCACATAAAATAAAAACAATAAATATTAAACCAATTATACAGGCAACAGAAAAAGTAGGCCAATAAACCAAGCAAGAGGTTGTGATAATGCAAGCAGGTATATCAAATGCGGCTAAGTTACGGAATCTATTAGTACTGAAATGTATAATGATATGCATGCAGGTAAATCAATTGCAACTAAGTTACGAAAACTACTGGTTAATGTATTTAGAGCGGCTAGTGCGGAAGCGGTTTTACAGCAGGCGACGTGTGCAAAACAGTCCATGTGCAAGTGGTTACGGTATACAAGAGTGACACTACGACATGATATCTATCTAGTGACTGCTGGCTACTTGAGAAATGTCTAATAGCGAGTATACAGCTAAGTTAGCTCTTACGTCCCCTACTAGAGAAAGCGTGTTTTAACTTGCGGACTACTTAGCCAGATTCTATCCTCAAACGAGTGACACTAAAAATCTGGCTAGTAGTGTTTCCAAACTATAACACTGAGGTTGGATTCTATCCTCAACAAGTGACACTAGAATCCAATCAGTGTTTAGTATCATAAAACCTAAAATTAAAGATCCGGATGATTCAGAAGGACGTTTAGCGTGTAATTTAGCTGGCGTTATATAGCTAGGTTGTCTTTTATTTCCCTTATTGAGGTACAATCGTGGTTAATTCGCGGACTACTTGGTCAGATTCTATCCTCAAACGAGTGACACTAAGAATCTGACTAGTAGTGTTTCCTAACCATAATACGATGTTTGGATTCTATCCTCAACGAGTGATACTAAAATCTAATCGATGTTTAGTATAATATAATCTAAATTGAAAACCGGATGTTTCCTAAAGACATCTTAACTATATAGCACCTTAATCCTTATTAAACAAAAAGTGAAATAAATCAAACAATAAGAATGTCCCTAAATTGGTCCTGCCAAAGATATCGTGGTGATTCGATATATATCGAAACATATAATTGATAACAGTTTATAGGTTCAAGCTACAGGTTTTCGCATCGAACACGAACTGACCTATGTAATCGGATATTAATTCCCGGACCACTTGGTCAAATTTTATCCTCAAACGAGTGATACTAAAAATCTGACTAGTAGTTCTCCTCACTATTACAATGGAATTGGATTCTATCCTCAACGAGTGACACTAGAATCCAATCGATGTATATACATAAAAACATCAAATGAAAACGGTATTCTCCCGGAGCGTATTTCTGAATAGATAACCCTATTTTAATTACTGAATCGCGAGACTACCGGAATATCTCTGACCGCTCGATTAACAGGTATACTTGGTAAACATATACAAAAATGGTAAAATACGAAAAAGCAGATACAAGCGGTTAAAAGCAGTTAAATTCAGGAATCATTTTTACCGCTATGAGCACACTGGAGTTGTTGCGTGTTGAACTGTAGCTGGTGGATCGAAAAAGTGAATATTTCAACCGGTGGGAGCAGTTTTGTTCCCAATGGTTTGGTGAGAAAGTCACGTGACTCTTGCGTGAGGGACGGCATTTCGACTGATATGGAGGGGCACATATTCTTAAATCAAGCTTAGCGAAATACGTTTATACAAATTCCCTGCGTTATTTGATATAAACAAATGTTTATAAAATATTCTGAGATTGGGAATCGCCTTCTCATAATTTTGAAACTATGTTTCCAGAAAGAAAATAATTAAAACGGCCATGGATTAATATTTGAACTAAATTACTTAATCTTCCATATTGTAGATTATTTATAAATAATAGAAATACAGCTAATAATAATAAAAGATCCCTGTTACTTGATTTTATGCGAGCAGCACTCAATATAAATAAAATAATTATGGAAATAAAATAACTTAAGATTACCCTGAAAATAAAACCAGTTTTAACCAATTGAGAAACAATTGTTTAAAATAAACATTAAAACAAATTGTTGTATACAGGGTGTACTCAAGTGAAGAACGTCCAGATTGCGCATTTAAAAGAACTGAAAATTAATAGCAGAAAAATCACCTCGTTATAATACAGAACAGCGGAACTAGAGTTTAATGGCACAGACCTTTATTGCAAATACTATAAAAACGTAATCTTGTGTATCCGAAAATCAAAAATTTTAAAACTTTCAGTACCTACGCTCCAGTTGTGTCTATAGACTCGGAACGATCGTTTTCGGATTATAAATGGATTTTTAATGACGCGCCGGAATCTCCAATTCATTTAGAACAATAATTATTAATAACATACTTCTATTCTAGTGCCAAAAGATAATTGTTATAGTACAATAGTGTTTTTTTGCCAAGTGTCCAACGTTAGTTTAATTTTGGATATTACAAAAATCACAAGGTGATTATACTGACTATTTTGTATTATATGTCATTTTTGCACATGGAAATATTGATATTTTCGCACACAAGCTGATTCCGCCACTGATATTCATGAAATTACTACCTGGGATGCGGTCTTTAGTCATCTGATTTGTAAAAACTGTGACGTACTTCCCTGCTCTACACAAGATTAGAAGTGTCACTTTGGCGCCCAACACTACGGCGGTGCTCACGGTATGGATATCTCGGGCGCCAGTTTCGGTTTAGAGTGCAGAAACACCACTTTACTCTATCGGCGGGACGATAGAGGCCGGGCAACTACAGTGAAGAAACGGATAAGCCAGGGGTCGGGAAAAGGTAACTTACACACTACAGCTAATGAAACGACTCTCATTCCATATATTTACATTTATTCTACACACTAATTATTATTTACACTTTATATACACCTTAGTAACTAAAACTTATACTACAAATAAGTGGTCTTTATTATAGACGAGCGGGGGAAGGTAAGCGGGCGTACAAGCGGTGCGACACGGTAATACAGTGATTAAGCAGTGAAAAAGGTAACCAGCAATAACTAATCGGCCATAAGCAGACGGCGGACGGATACCAGGAGGGGGAAGCAAGCGCCAATACAAGCACACTATGACTATCTATGGCGGTTATTTACTATCGCTTGGCTGATGGATGGTTCCGGACTTATGATATGCCGAATCTGTACCTCCAAGTCACCCTGCAGAATATGACGTGCTCAGATGGCCTGGAGGACACGCGGTATAACGCGGTTACGTTTGGGGGGAAGGGAGTGGCAAGCCTAACACTTGCAAATTTAAAACGACTACGGTAAGGTCAAACTCCAAGCTACCCTGCAGAATATAACGTGCTCAGGTAGCCTGGCGGACCCGCGGTTACGGACGATACCTTCAAGTCACCCTGCAGAATATGACGTGCTCAGGTGGCCTGGAGGGCACGCGGTTAACGCGGTTCTGTTTTGAGGGGGGGAAGGAGTGGCAAGCCTATCAGTGGCAGATTTAAAACGACTACGGTATGGTCAAACTCCAAGCTACCCTGCAGAATATGACGTGCTCAGGTGGCCTGGAAGGCACGCGGTTAACGCGGTTCTGTTTTGAGGGGGGGAAGGAGTGGCAAGCCTATCAGTTGGAGATTTAAAACGACTACGGTATGGTCAAACTCCAAGCTACCCTGCAGAATATGACGTGCTCAGGTAGCCTGGCGGACCCGCGGTTACGGACAATACCTCCAAGTCACCATGCAGAATATGACGTGCTCAGGTGGCCTGGAGGCCACGCGGTTACAAAAATACCTCTAAGTCACCCTGCAGAATATGACGTGCTCAGGTGGCCTGAAGGACACGCGGTATACGAAAGTACCTCTACGTCACAAGATTACTTACTGTGCTGGTCGGCGTGGTTCTTCGGTTGGCGGTCAGACGAGAACTAACTTGTTTGAAAAATCCTCACGCTACTAAACACTTCCCAAAAGCAGAAGTAGGATGAGACGCGATAGTCATGCGCGGAATATTGCAACTACGTCACCTGTTTACTGACAGAATAATTTCGCATTAAATTTAAATACCTATATACCTTTATACTCACGAGTTTACTTACTGTGCTAGTCGGCGTGGTGCTTCGATTGGCGGTCAGACGGGAACTAATTTAATTGTTTCCAGTCTCGGAGTCCTTCACGATAGGGCGGGCACAGGAGTGCCGGGGAAATATGCGTTTCGCGATTCACGTACTGCCTGCAGCTCGGCATATTTGGAATGTTTGTACAAACAGATCAATACTACCTATGTATAATTAACAATTAATCTATTATTAATGAGTAACTGACAATACCACCATTAAGGGCGCAGTACTACAATGTTTAAAATAATATCTTTCGAAACAGACAAATAGCACCTAGTTACATAATTTAATTCTATAAAATAATCACTTCGTTACACCCCCCTCTTACTTCGGATAAGAAAGAAAAAATAATATATTTTTTCTTTTTTTCTTTATTATTTATTCCCTTTTTCCTTTCCGGCGACCCTGGAGTGCGGGACTTATTAACTTAAACGGAACCCTGTCATGATTAAGGCGCATACCCCCACAGGCCACTTTAAACTTTATTTGTGGGTATGTACACCTTTTACAATTTCAAACTAAACAAACTATTCCGGCTTCCAGGGTCGGTTCTAACCATGCTAAAAAAAAATTTATAAGTTATCCTGTCCACGCATCTGGGCTTCCCTGCCAAACACGAGGGATTCCTTATTCTTGGAGGTCGGAGGTATCCTTCTCCATAGACTTCCTAAAAAAAAAAACATCCTGGTCAAAAAAAAAAAAACAAAAAGTTTATTCCTCGAAGCGGTTTCCTCGGAATTACGGTAGCAGCTCGCATTGAATTCCTTTGGATACGGTGACGGTTTTCGGCGGAGACTGGTGGTAGTAGCACTGTACTCCTCGATATACGGTGCGGCGGCGGAGGGTTTCCGGTACGGATCGACGATGGCAGGTCCTGCAGTTGATATCAGGAACCTCTACACGCCACACGCGGCTACGGTAGACCAAGGTGTTGATAACACCATCTTGACAGGCCATAATGAATCCCTCGGTCTCCGACTTAAGCCCTGCTGACCTTAGAAAGGCGAAGGTCAGCCTGGTCGATAAACTCAGTGTTTCTATGTTCTTATAGAAGACACCATACTGGGATTTATCGACGTGCTGCCGAAACAGATTTTCCTGTTCGGCAGCTCTGATTCGGGCTTTCAGACGATTTGGCTGAAGTTCGGTGACTGACTCAACATCAGCACCTCGCCGGCCTCCTCGCATGATGTCAAATGCGAGACCGAGTTCATCTGCGGTTCTTTTTGCTGCCTTGAACAATCCTGCTCCCACTCCTACAGTTTCGTGATGTTTTACGAACCGCAAGAGGGGATCTGAGCTCCCTGAGTATGTTACATGCCATACTCAGTACTACTCTGCCATGCGTACACTCCAGGCTCAAGAGTCCTCGGCCCCCCGTTGACGTGACACACGAGGAACGGACGATCTAGGATGAATACTTCTGTGAATATTCATCATCTTGCGGGTATCTCTGTCTAATTGGCACAGCTCATCTACCCTCCACTTTACTACTCCGAAGGAGTAGAGCAGAATCGAAACGGCAAGCATATTAGTTGCAGACACCTTGTTCTTCCCCGAAAGTTCGGAAGACCAAATCTTTCGGAGGCGGTGTCTGTACTTGCCGCGGAGAGAATCCTTTATTTGTGTTACATCTTGGATGTCCCTTTGTTGCACACCCAGGTATGTATAGGTCTCTCCGGCATCCAGATGTCTCAGGATGCTTCCGTCTGCGAGCTGCGCTTCTTCAGGGAATTCCCCGCATCTGTCCTCTCTTGAGGTGGTCGACTGCACATTTGTCCAACCCGAACTCCATACCAATTGCCCGCGTATATTCTTCGACCACCCTAAGAGCGTTTTGTAGTTCACGCTCTCCGGAGGTATATAAAGTTTAAGGTCATCCATATAAAATAGATGGGTGACCTTATGCCTCCGGTCGCTGGGTGGCCCACATTGATATCCGCGGGTTTGGCGGAGCCCAACAGACAACGGTAGCAGTGAGATGCAGAAGAGGAGAGGACTCAGGGAGTCACCCTGGAAAACTCCTCTCCTAATGCCACCTGCTCTGTTGTGACCCGCTGCGCACCTGATGTTATGGTGAAGCGGGTCTTCCAGAGCGGCAGCAGCTGTTCTATGCATCTCACTAGTTTTGCTGGTACCGCAAGACATTCGAGCAAGTACAACAATAGCTCGTGCGATGTTGTATCAAATGCCTTGCGGTAATCAATCCAGGCCATCGATAGATTCCGCTTGTATTGCACAGAATCCTGTGTAATACAGCGGTCTATCAGCAAGCTGTCCTTGCAACCTGCCATGCCCTTCTTGGCACCACGCTGTTCGTGTATCTGCTGGAAGACCGGATCAACAGACCTCAGTGTCCTAGCATACAAGATACGTGTAAATATCTTGTAGCAGGAGTTGAGGCAAGTGATCGGCCTATAATTCTCGGGTCGGAAAGATCCCCCTTTTTGGGGATAAGCACAGTACGTCCCTTGACGAACCAGTCCGGAATCTGCTGCCCCTCGTTCAACCATGAGTTGAAAACTCGCGCCAGACGGCGGTGAGTGGAAGGAAATTTCTTCCACCACCAGTTGTTAATGCCGTCTGGGCCCGGGGCAGCGAAGTTCTTGGTACCAACAAGTGCTTGTTGAACTTCCTCCGTACTGATTGCCGGGCACACTTCTTCTGGCTCTTGACGATGTCTGTGGCACAGAGCCTCGAAGTGTGCAATTGATGGAGTGTCGCTATTGAATGGACGCGTCGTTTCGTAGATTCCCTTCCAGAAGGTTTCGACACCTTCTACAGTCGGCGGATTGTCGACAACACGCTGTGGCTCTTGAAAGAGGCGGGAAGGATTCGTACGGAACAAATTGTTTTGTTCCATACTCCTCACTCGCCTCTTTAATGTTTCTTTATCGCCATGAGCGCTCGGATCCTATCTAGACAGTGCTGCTTGATGGTAAGCATCACTGTCAGATTAAGAGTATGGTGTTGACGTCTTAATCCGGCTGCTATGCGCCGGATTCTGGGGTAAAAACTCTGCCAGACGTCTTATATTCCACCACTCTGGATCCGAGAAGCGTGTTGTCTGGCCGACTGTATCTTGCCTTCGATTTTTTGTACACGTCGCTTGGCTTT